>PVKA01009626.1:0-67674 GCA_004027165.1 Ctenomys sociabilis | reverse complement strand
GCTGTGAACAGCTCCTTCACCTCCCTTGTATCCTAGGACACTGTGGCTCACTTCTCTACTGGGGTTCCACTCCTCTCCTAGATGCTGAGACAAGCCTTTATTGGCTATCTTCCACCTGCATCCCTTTCACTAGCTTGCCCTCTTCTGCCTACCTTTAAGTGCAACTGTTCCCAGAGGTTCTGTCCTTAGCACTCTTCCTTTTCTTAGCCAGAATACAGTCTTAAGTCCACAGCTACTGGCCTGTCCTCAAACTCAGCCTCTCCAGAATCACATACTTCTTAGTCCTCAACTCCTAACTTCATCCTACTCGCTACCTCTGCTAGTGGACACATCACCAACCAGAGGGCCAAGCCAGAAGCTGACCACTAACCTCCATCAGTCACTTAATTTTACCTTCCTAAACACACCTTGTAATGAACTTCCTCCCAAACTGTGTAACAAATACCTTGGTCAAGGCCCTCAGCTAACCTTCTAGAGCTTCTTCCTACCTATTCACCTACCTCTAGTCTCAGCCTCCAGATTCATTTTACATCTGCCCCAAGGAGACTTATCGTAAAATAAAGTCCAACACCACCTCCATCATTATCCAGTCAATCATGATTTGACCACTACTTACCTTCCTCAGCTTCACATGTTGCTCCTACTTCAAAAGCTTTTTCCCTCTGCCACACAAACTACTCATAGTTCCTAGAATCCCCCGTACTTCATGCTTCTGTACCTTTCCACATATCATCTCTCTACCTGGAAAAACTACTCATAGCATCTATCTGGCTCTCTCCTATCTTATCTTTCAAGACCCAACCCAAAAGACCCCCTGAAAGTCCTCCTATCTCTGAAATCTCCATCCTGAATTAGGTACTTCTACTCTTCTCAGCTTTCTTAAAATGGTATGGTTCTTAGAACATATTATTTTTGCTGTCACCCTCACAAGAGTCTAAAATATAAGTCTCTTGAAGGAAGAGATCCTATATAATCAATCTTTGCAAACCTAGTACTACTTGCAGAGGCATGTATCTCATACGACAACCCACTCCCACTTTGTGTGCATGCATACACACAAAGCATTTATTCAAAAGGCAGTAAAGGCAAAATACAAAATGTCCAGCCACATTTGTCTTAACTCTTGGATAAACAGCCTACTCTGAAGTGTCTCTATATTCACCATAGCCTATAGCCTTCTTGTGTTTTTGAAAGACCGCAACTTATTTCTCACATAAAATGTTTAATTTCATTTAGGATATATTCAGTATGCACTAGACAGCAGAGATGCCCCTGCAGTGTAAGTTCATAGGATCTGTGAGAATTTTGTCCAAAAAAAAGAAAACCAGATGGTACTGAAGTTTTGGTATATACACAATGCTCTGCGTTGATTTTTTTTTTTTTTTTTGCACTGATATTTTGTAAGTGTAAAACAAATGGGACTATAGGTAAGTTTCATTCTCAAGTGAAATTTTTATTCCATATGTTAAGATTTGAAAGTTAACTCAAATGTCCTTCTGCTACCTCTCAATTTTCTTGGTTATTAGACTTCAAATCCCTGTCACTGAGAAAGTGATGAACATGCAGTAATTATTTTATATTTTTCTCTCTCCTTCTCTATCATCTTTAAATCCACAATATCTCAATCCAACTGATGGCAGCAAATCCAGTCTGTCCCAACTTTCCTCTAAAACTCTTAAAACTATTTGAATGAGGTGTTGAGCAGCTGTCAGTTATGGATTTGAAAATAAAGAAGAGCCTGAAAATTGTACGTTCAGTATAAAAAGATTAGGTGAAGCAATTCAGAATGTTTAAGAACTTTAAATCAAGTTAAAAGCAGTTGCTATGGCCAGACCTCATGAAGCTCCGCTTAAGAGACGCATTAACCTGGCAGTCAAAACTATTTAAAATGAATAATGTTTTTTTCACATTTCACTCACTTTCAGTGTCAAAAAAAAAAAAAAAAAAACAATGTGAATTGGCATACGGCAGTATAGTCATGTAATGGTAACCTTCAAGATTTAGCTTCCTGAGGACAAAGCTGGAGCTATTAATCTATGTACTGAATGAGCTATAACCCTCCTAAGGCCAAAAGGAGCAATTTTTCAAATGAAGAAAGGACAATTAAATATTCTCAGGCTTTTAGACATAAAAAGCAAGAAAAAGTGGAGAAATTTTCATAATGTGGATACCCATAGCACCTACTGCATTGCAAGTGACTATCAACAAAACTCAACTCCTTTTCTAACCTTCCCTCCCTGGTTCATGTTCCTGATAAAAATGAGAATTTGGCTACTTAATTTTTTTACTGAATAGTTTGTTGAGTATAGTTACCAATAGCCGTGGGTGTGTCTATTTGAATCTAAATTAAATAAGATTAAAAACTTAGCTCTTTGATCATACTGGGTAGTTTTAAGTACTCAGTGACACGTGACACTACCGGTTTCTAAACTACACAGCCAGATACGGAATATTTCTACCATTATAGAAAGTGCTGTTGGACCAAACTAGAGAGGCATGGCTAGAGAAAGTGAGCTAGGCTACCAAACTTGGGTTCTAGACAGCTACCACAAAATTATACTAGTTTTTGATCCTTCTACCTATACAAGATCAGTTATTTCCTAAACAAATCATAAAATAAAAAGTTCACAAAGATATTCTTCAGAGTTAAGAAAATCTATACTATTAGTCAGCATATCCCTACACTCTCTGTACTCAAAATCTGATCAAATGCTCCTGCATATTAATATCCATGGCACTTCCTAGTATGTGCTAAGAAACTGTTATCCCCACCAAAAATTGTTTGGGTATGGCTGTTCTCACCAAAATCAACATTGAAATGTGGTTGCGAATGTAGTGGGGTTGGGACCTGAGGTCTTGAATAGAGGTTAATATCTTTCTCACCAGACTAGATTGGTTCTAATGGGAATGGACTGGTTCTTATGAGTGTGAGCAAATTTACCCTTATGTGAACCCCATATATTTTGTCTCTTCCTCATGTGACCATCTGCACTTCGACCATGAGGCCTTCACCAGAAACTGTACAGATGGTGGCACCATGCTCTTAGTCTGCTAGAGCCCTAAGTCAAAATAAGTGTGCCTTCTGTACACATTGCATGGTCCTAGTTGCTCTGTTACAGAACCAGAAAACAGACTAAGACAGGAACCATGCACAGTCTTTCTGGCCTTTGTACAGTGTGCTGAAAACTAGGGTGGCAGACATTAAGCGACCTAAAGAATAGGAGTTCCCTTTAAGCTGACCTAGATTCTTCCTGCCATCCGGAAAGTGTTCCCTGCGCTACACTAGGATTTGTTTTTGTGCCCTGGTGATGCTTATTAAAGCAGCACATTTTCAGAAAACCAGGCTCCATCTTTCTTCTCTCCACACCTCAGCCTGCCAAAGCTGTCATTCATGGTGTGAAATACAAGGACAGTTCTGAGGCTCACTAATATGCTCTTTATTCAACATCACAACCTCAAGAATCCTAATTTAGAAATACTTTAAGTGATACAGACAGGCTGTACAGGCTCTCCATAGTTCTTTTTATCACATAAAGACAGTGTCATATGCTGGTGTACTTCAGTAAGAAATGGACTCAAAATAGAACCCCTGGAACCTGATACTAGCACTGCCATAACCTAGCTATGTAACTGGCTAACTCCTTTCCATCTAATTTCATTTGCTTATGCAAACTCTTCCTCCCTAGTTCACCCACTTTTAAAACAATGCTCTCCCCTTTGGTGACTTCCACCCCACATCCACGCTGCTCAAGCCCTCCCTGCTATCCTGCCTTCTTCTATATTCCTCACCTGGTCCTCTGACTGGCCCTACCTTGTGCGTTTACCAAGGATTTTTAACCTTTCCTCAACACACCTGCCTTAAGGCTCCACATCACACACCATCCTTCAGGATCTGCCATGATTAGTCAATCTTGCCCAATCTCTAGCACTTACCAGAATGTTTTACATCTACTGACTATTCCCTGATGTGTATCAAATGAGTAACTGAATACAAGTATGATGCAAAACTGTAGCTATCACCCTCTTGCAGGTAACTTCAAAGTCCCCATCTCTACTTCTATTCTCAACTTATTTCCTAAGCTCTAGTACCAAGGTCCTTCTACATATTTCTATCTACATGTTCCAATGTAATTTAAGTATAATATATCCAAAAGCAAGCTCATATACTTCCTTTACTAAACTCAATATATTTATTTATATTAATTGGACTAGCCATTCTTCTAGTCACTCAAGTTCAAAATCAAAAAGACACCTTCAGCCAGAGATGTAGTTCAACAGCATAAGTGCCTGCCTGGCAAGTACAAGGTCTAGAGTTTCATTCCCAGTACAAAAAAAAAAAGGCAATTTTATGTCTAGCCCCTCTTTTCCTCAATTTCCATTCTTTGGTCAGCCACAAAATCCATTCATGTCCACCCCATTCGTCCTTTACTGCTCTAGTTCAAATTTTCAATTAATATTGTATGAACCATTAAACTCCAAACCTGTCTCTCCACTTTTAATCTCTCAATTTCTAATCTTTACCAGTTTTACATTCCTGAACATGAGACTGATTTCACTTTTCTGTTCAAAAAAACCTTTAATAGCTCTTAATGTCTTCCTGAATTTAATCTAAGCCTGGCATTCCAAATTTTTCCACAACCTAGCCAAAAACTGTCTTTCACTAATCTCTTCTCTTACTGGCCACTTTGAGCTTTTTGTCTGTAAGTCTTTATTCATCTGTTTCTCCTAAATGTGGAATGTCTTTCCTTACCTGTTTCTCAGGTAGAAATTCCACGTTTTTCAAGATCTCATTTAAATGGAAAGCCTTTGAAACACCCACACTCTAAGATAGTTGCTTCCTTAACATGCTTCTAATGGAAAGGCAGATGCCAATGATTAAAATGCTCAGTTCTTTCTGCAGTTCTCACCCATGACCACAACCATACTGTCTTGGACCCCGCATAAAATATGAAGAGAGGAAAGTTCAGGCGAACTAGTATTCTATGTTAATGATGAGCTCTCCCAATAAACTTAGCTTCACTCTTTCTAGTCTTGTAGTTGTGAACTTCAAGAAATCATTCTGTTTGATTGACTGGTTCAAACCTTTTTAAAAACAAAACAAAAGATTTTTACAAAGTGAATTTTATGGGGAGCTTTTAATGTTGAAGCTAGCACCAGAATAATGTCATAAGATTAATTAAACTTCGATCAGTTATTCCATTATAAGTACATTCTATATTCATCTTTTTTCATGTATTCTTTTTCTTGCTCTTTAGGTTCATGAAAAGTTCAGGTCAAAATTTTGAAGGTGATGACCTCATTCTTAAAAATCCTAAAAACTTTGAAAATATACTACAACTCTTTATCCACATACTTTATGAAACCAGGATAAAGAAATGCAATCACATGTAAATTAATATGAAAATGGGAGATCAATTTTGGTTTCAAAAGGTGAAGGAAAAGTGTGCTACTACCTTAATCTGAAATCCTAACTTGCTAGACCTGACTCATGCAACTGCATGAATGGAATATAATGCTTGAGGAATAACAATTCGGGATGAAAAGAAAACTGAACAGACAGGTTATTTAAAGAATCATCAACTTGTTTTCATGCAAATGACCAGAATAATGAAATAAGCAATCCTGCAGACAGGATCTAGATATAATTGTTTTTAAATAGGATGCTTGAAGCATTAGCCACCTAATTCTAGAAGAAATTGATTAACTCATCTCTTCTTCTTCTTGAATAATACTAATCAGATACTATATATAAACACACTGACAAAATTTGTATTTCAAAGAAATAATTTTCCTGACTACCACCATCCAATCATATTTTACTTGACAGCAGCCCACATTGGTAAGGCGCTATCTGTTCAGAGTTACAGTATGAAGAAATGGTATAAACCAGTAATTCAAGTGATTTCTTTTTTTTCTAAGTGATTTCTTAAGAAGTAAATTCCTAAAAAAATATTTACCAAGAAAGGGCATATGGCACATGGTAGAAGATACGTCATTCCTCTCAAAATCTCAATTAATTGCAATGATCTTCTCACAAACATAAAGCATGAAAACTATATAAATAATTTAAGACAATACAGAGCCATATAGCTACAAGGGAAACATGAATAAAGTACTATGAGTCTCCATAGTACAAAGTATTTAAAGTGTCACACACAGCTAGGCTGGATGCATGCCTTACACAGCGAGAAGTCTAAATAGATGGATGTGCCTATGAAGGGAATGCCTTAAAAATAAGCCATAAAAAACAAGTTATGATAGGCACTCTTCCCCCTCCCCAGACTGTCAAGAAGATAGAGTTACTGAGTAGGCATCACTTATGACAGTGAGAAAAAGTGCTAGCCACCCCTTCCTCTCAAAAACGCCTTCACAAGGTCACAGATATATCAGTATTACAAATGCATTTAAAAAATATTACAGCAATAAACTCTGCTTAGAGTGACTCCACCTCTATAGTCACAGGAAAGAACAAACTGCAAACTTATAAATTAAACGGTAGCATTAGCAAATACACACTCCTCTCTACCTGCACAGAAAATCTCTCATCTCCAAGTAAGACCAAAATAAAACCTTTAAAACCAGATCAGTTGTAGACAACTAACTTTAAAGGCTTCATTTTGCCACGATCTTATTTTGTATCAACTCCAGTCACTCAAATAACAGAAATATCTCCACAAAACAGACTGCCTTACCCATCTCTTTTTTTAAAACACAGCAACAGGCCATTTCTCATGTTTGATCTGATTACAGTGATCTATTTTTTGATTCTGTAGCCACTGACTCCACATACATCTTTATTACTGTACAAGGAAAACTGTTACCCCGAGCTTTCCATTTCCCTATGCTCACCACCTCGCTGAGAATATAGCTCAGTTTGAAGACAAGACTCTCCAGAAAGCTGAGGTAAAGAGGAACAGATGGCCTCAAAGATAAATTCCGTGGTTTGCTGCCTCAACTTTAAAATGCTGATATGGCCCATGCAATGACTCAAAGTCCAGCTATCCCAGAACTGTGGAGTGATTAAATAAATGGAAAGAGACTCCCTTATCTGAGTGGACAGCTTAAATCTCTCCAGTGATTTCCCAACAACCAAGGATGAACAAACATTAGAAGTCAGTCCTTGAAAGAGCCAGGCATATTGGCAGCTCTTTGTCCAGTAGGAGGGAACAAAAACTTTTAAGAATTACAGTCCTAGAAACTGATCATAATGTAATTATTAAATTAAATTCACAAACAGGAAGGCCTAATGCAAATGATATATCCCAACTACTAATACAACAAATGAAAAAAGATGGATAGACACATATTGAAATCATATTGTGTAATAGGAAAATGACAACTGAAAAAACAATCTGTGGAGTGATTAATTTTTAAACTGGTCTTTAGTTCTAAATGAGTCTCAGGTTTTCTATTCACATTTATGCTAAAAGGATGAAAAGTGATTTAATGGACACCTCATTATCAATTCATTCATTGGTTCAACAGATGTAGGATGAGCGTGTGCTATGCATATGTGCTATGCCTTGAGCTCTATGCTGCTCAGGATTCAAAGAAGAATAAAAAATGCAAGTTGTAACAACATATTCTGCCTGGAAAATTATGTAAGACTTGAAAAAGGAACCCTGGCCTTAGGCATTTATATATGTATGAGATTTAAACCTGTTAACATGGGGTTGTTGCAGTGTGACTCATGGTAGAGCACACACTTAGCAGGTACAAGAACTATGATTTCCACCTCCAATGCCAGAAAATAAATATACTATTTAAAATATAGGGGCTGGGGAGATGACTCAATAAGTGTTTGCCTGGCAAGCACAAGGCCCTGAGTTCAATCCCCAGTTCCACCAAAAAGAAAAAAAAAAAAAAAAAAAAAAAAAAAAAAAAAAAAAAAAAAAAACTGGAAGAAAAAATAGAATATAGATAGCTAAATTATATGTAACACACATGCCAAAAAGAAAAAAAAACTGAAAAAAATAAAATATAGATAAGCTCAATTATACATAACACACATATTAAGTAAATATGTATCTAAATTAGATGAAATAAATATATAGCCATGTGTACAGACATTCCTGCTGTTGGAAACAAGTTTGACAAAAACAAAATATACAGTAAATATATATAGGAGAGGAACATCTGACAGGAAGAAGAATGTAAGTGAAGAAAAACCTTTAGGAAATTACAAAAGAAGAGAACATAAAATGAAACCCAGCCTGCCTCAACAGTCAGGAAAGTCTCCAGAAAACACTGGAGCCTGAGCAGGATCACAAAAGACGTGCAAATCAGCCATAGAGGTAAGCGTGCTTCAGGCACGTGGAGCACATTTACCTTAACAGTCCTAAAATGTGGAGAGTTGGCACGAGATGAACTTAAAGACTGAAGAGAGGTGAAAAAACTGTACGCCATGCTGAGAGTCAGTTTCACCTGTAAGGTATGAAGAACACACATAAAGATTTCAAGCTAGAAAAAGACAACAAAATAAGCAGTTTAGAAAGATATGTCTAGAAGCAGTATTAAGGATACATTATAAGAATGAGGCCTGAGGTAAATGGACCAATTAAGGATCGTTATACCAGCTTAAATGTACCTTCATCTGTAAAATGATGATGGGCAAGGCTCTGCTACTGTTAGAAGGCACAGATAGTGAGGGAAGATGTATTCCCAGATTTATTTAACTCACAGGTGGGAAATGGCACCTTTCATTAGGATGTGAATTACAGAACAGAGGGAAGAATGGGGAGAACTGATGTGAGGTTCAGTTTTAGTAATCCTGATTTTAGGAAAACGTAGTTAAGTATTCTCGCAAGAATAAATAAAATATATGGGTTTTGAACATAGTTGTGGCACAATACTGGGTTTGACACTTGGTATTTGTGCTTCTTGGACTAGAAACCTATCAACTTCTCAGTTTCCTCATCTGTAATGACTTTCAGGGTAACAGTGAGGATTATAAAATCACACATGAAAACACTAAGAAGTCATTGGTGGTTCCTCATTCACATTATCTGGGATAACTGGAAAAATCACAACTCAGATGTCCAACAGGTAATATGAGAATAAGATCTGAAGTTTAAGAGCACAACACATCTCAGCTCTATATTTTATAGTGTTACATTAATAAAGAAAATGGGAAGATGGATCTATCAACTTATTTGATGAGGAAAACTAAAGTAGAAGATAAAAGATGGACTGGTTGTAGTATGGTTATTAATCAGAACAAACATTAATAAAGAACTGTTTTGTTTACAAGAAATTATTGAATTAAAACAAACAAAAAAATTTACATGGAATCCTTCATATCACTCAAACAAAGAAAACAAAAGTACCAAAATTTGCTTCTGTAGCAAAATAAAGTAACAAGAAATCTCATAATCTGAACAACTAATTTGAAGACAATATGCAATACAACAAACACTGTTGAATTCCTATCATTTTTAGTGAAATTCTGTATTATTTCTAATATTTTTTACTATTTTTTATTCTCTTTAAAAATAATTTTTAAAGAAATCAAAATAAATACAGGAAGTTAAGATTTGTCAAATAAGATACACACGTTTATGTATAAAAGTATAAAAAGAAAACAACACGGTTTTCTCATAGGAAAAATAGGATGGCTGTACAAAAGGAGTAAATATTGCTACTAAAAAAATGGAGCAGAAAATATGGGCCATTTTTGAATGATGTTCATGATTTATATATTCAAAAGAGGAAATTAACAAAAAGGGGTGGGAAGATAGCTCATCAGTCTAAGCACCTGCCTGGCAAGTGCAAGGACCCAGGTTCAATCCCCAGCACTGCAAGCTGTGAAGGTCCAGGCCATGCTGACCACTGAAGCCAGGAGTCGTGGCACACACCTGTAATCCCAGTGCTAGGGAGACTGAGACAGGAGGATCACTGAGTGTAGGCTGCATAGCAAGACCCTGTACTTACTAAATAAATACAGATTAAAAAAAGAAGATATCAACAAAACAAAACAGCCTGAAATGTATATAAACAGAAACTGATCCTAGCTATGTAATTAATTGGTCACAGACATAAGCACAGAAGAAACTAGTCTGTGAACTTGTGAACACAATACTGTCAATTCTCAGTAGGATTCTAAAACAAAAAGACAAAAAAAAAATTGGTAGGCTTCTTGCCCACAGGTGTCTTGGTGGAGTAATTCAAAACTATTTTGTATTAATAAGATACTCATTTGAGGAGCCAGGGAGATAGCTCAGTAGAATAAGCATTTGCCTGGCAAGTACACAGGCCTGAGTTCAATCCCCAGTTCCACCAAAACAAAAACAAAAACAAAAAGATATTCATTTGGCTGAGGACAAAATTTTCACCAGGGAAGAAAGATGACAAAAATAAGGAATGGGAGATGGAGACTAACAACCTTGGGAATGTTAGACTGGGACTGAAGTTATTTGTATGAACTCATAATTTAAGATAATACATTGATATATGTATTTAAAACCATGGGTGACATGGAAGACACTGAGATGAAATAAAGAATTCAGATGTGTTATGTCTGTGTACCAATTCCCCACAATAAGTTTAATCATTATGTACTTCAAACATGTACTAATAAAGCAACAACAACAAAAAATTAAGGGACAAAAAATGGAGAGACCTGTAATCTACCCAAAATAGGCAAGTGTTTGTCTTTAACCAAGGCATCAAATCAATAATAGGGCAAACTGACATTGTGCCCTTTGATATGATACGACAATAAGGTGGTAACATCAGCTATGCAGGATTCTCACCAAAGATGTTTAATTTTAACCAAACTGTGAGGAAATGATTAATGTGTAGAACCACAGAATATTCTATAAGACAGCAGATCTGGACTCGCCAAAACATCAAGACCAAAAAAAGGACTCTTTTTTAAAACCTTTTTAAGAGACAAAGTGGAAAGCAGAGTATTTAATGTGTCTTGGTTAGAAGGGACTAGAGACATGAACACCAAATCCAATGTATGATCTCTGACGGATTCTGGATTAAGCAGGAAAAAAAAAAAAAAAACTGCACACAAAGAACATGGATGGAGGGTCAGCCAGACAGCTCAGTGGATTAAAGTGCCTGCATAGGCAGATGCAGGGACTGGCATTTGATCCCCAGCATGCTGGGCTGGCCCCTGGGGCTAGCTGAGATGAAGATTGAGACTGGGTGTGGTGGTGTATGCCTGTAATCCCAGGGCTTGGAAGGCTGAAAACAAGATCACTAAGAGCCTGATCTATGCAGTGAGACCCTGTAGACCCTGTATTACATACATTAAAAAAAACTAAATGGGACAACGAACAAAATGGAGCACGAACTTGGTTATTAGTAATAAAGCAAAATTAAAATTTTAATATAATGCTGGTGCTGAGTTGTATAAGAAAAGATCCTCAGTCATGAGACGTACAAGCAGAAGTAATGAAGGTATGAAGTACCTTGACTGCTACTTACTTTCCTATGGTTAAGGGGGAAAAAAAATCAGGAGCATGTATGTATGTATTATTTAGGGATACAGAAGCGCAAACAGACATGAAGATAACAACTGATGAATTTAAGAAAAGTAAATGAAACAAAAATGTCATGCTCTTCTTTCAAAGTTACTGCGATTTTGAAGCTTTTCAAAATAAATGCTAATAAGGGCTGGCAAAATAGCTCAGCAGACTAAATGCCTGCTTAGGTAAGCATAGGGACCAGGGTTTGATTCCCCAGTACCGCATGCCAGCTGGCCTCACTCTCGGGTGCACTAAGCCAGAGACAGAGCCCAGGCATGGTAACACAGGCCTATAATCTCAGTGCTGGGGAAGCTGAAAACAGGAGGATCATTACCAGTCCAAGCTGCATACTGAGTGAGACACTGTACCAAATACATACATACATATATACATACATGCTAAGAAAAAGCAGGCAACTACCTTTTGGAAAACAGGCATTTAACATAGTGCCTGGTATAAAAGTAGGTCCTATTTAAATGCCTATCGGAGCCGGGCGTGGTGGCGCAGGCCTGTAATCCCAGCACTCGGGAGGCTGAGGCAGGAGGATTGTTGTGAGTTTGAGACCAGCCTGAGCTACAAAATGAGCTTAAGGGCAGCCTGAACTGCATAGTGAGACCCTGTCTCAAAAAGACAAAAAATAAAATAAAATAAAATAAAAAATAAATGCCTATCGGTTAACTACAGAAACATCACTTAATAAACATAATAGGTATAAACTACAGGAAGTAAAATAACCTTACCAGTGTTAAAATGCCCAACAGCTATATATATTCTGTCGGTTTTTCCTAGTTACTAAATGGTTCCCATCAATTTCAACAATATTTTCCATTTTACCATACAGCAAATTAAGTACATCTTAAACTAACCCTTTCAACACATTTATCCACTATTTTCTAGGATGAGAAATGTACAAATGTAATTTTGCAGTAGTGGCCAGAGAAACAGCCCCCCTGACTTGGTAGCAGCTATTTTAATAAAGGTGATAAACAAAACTTCCTACTTAAAGATACTCATATATGATTTCTTTTTGTCATGCCATCAGGTAGGTTACTTTTGTCCTTCAAAGGAAAGCACTAGATTTCACTGCTCTGTAATCTAAACGTGCCTACTGACGGGGAGAGATCCACTTCAGGAAAGGAAAATGAAACAGCAACAAATATTCATGGGATTATACTAACAAAACTAAAGAGACGGAACAGAAGCCTCTTTACCAGGATGTGTGCTCACAAAACAGGCAGAGGAAAAGTGAAATTCAGTGTCATTTAAACTAATCTCTACTTGAACCTTTTAAGAGATAAAACCATTTGAGTGGTAATTTAGTACTAAATTAACTTGTTTTTTTTTTCTCCCTATCTTTGAAGTTTTCATTGTTTAAATAAGAGTTTCTGCAAGAGAAATGAGACAAGGCTCCTATTCTTTCAGAAGAATCAAGAAGCTGATGACTTGAAAAGTCTGGGTAGTTTGATTTGTCTTAAGTAAATTATGTAAGGAGGCAAATACATAAGGACATTCACAAATATACCTTATTCCCCCAAATTTCCCAATACTGTAAGAAGGCTCTTCCACTATATATGCTGTATAGAGAGAATGTTTTGTGCTAATAAGAACTGAACTCTGAAGGGGAAAGGTTATCAGACAAAGGAGGGAAGAACTACAGCAGACAGTAAAAGTAGACAAAGGCCTTGAAATCATTCTTAAAATAACAAACTTAGCAGTTAGATTGTGAACAAAGATTTTTGTTTATTTTTTTTCTTAAGCCTCTGTATTAGCCACCAAAATGCAACCAAATTCAATGACCTGCCAAAAATTCTGGCATGATTGCATTTAGTTAGACAATAATACTCCCAAACTTAAATTAATAACCTGAAAACAGGTCTCCTATTTTTTCAGGTAGATTTTTCTTCTTCCCTACACCAGCCAAACACCCACACCATGGCACCACCAGGAAGCTGGCATCTCATGGATGGAGCGCCAGGCTGATTTCATCCAAGTCAGCAGGTCCACACAGGGCCCCTGACTAACTTTAACCCTTGAAAACACTTCCAACTTTTTGATTGAAAACCCTACTCTGATTCTGCTCAAAAAAAGGGGGGGGGGCCTACCCTGATCCTCTCTCGGACAGGAGCTTTCCCTCAATAAATCTATTCTGCTCAAAAAAAAAAAAGAAAGAAAGAAAACCCTACTCTGCCAGCTCTTAATTTGTTAAGTCAATTGTACCATTTTTAGACTACAGTATTCAAATGGGTCCTACCAGAAATCAGCAACATTCCCAGGTCTAAAAATTTCATTAGAGGGCCAGCCAAATAGCTCAGCAGATTAAAGCACCAGCAAGCAGGTGCAGAGGCCGGGGCTTCAATCCCCAGTCCTGCCATGCCTGTCCTGCCCCCAGGGCACCCTGAGACAGCAATTGAGACTGGGCATGGTGGCCTGCACCTGTAATCTCAGCTCTTGCGAGGCTATAAACAGGCAGATCACTATGATTATGATCTGGTAGTGAGACCCTGAACACCTTGCAGACCCTTCCCTAAAATACAAAAAATAAATAAAATTTTCACTAAACTTATGGCCATTATAATGACACATTTTATCTCAGCATAAAGAAGCATACAGCTTCAGAGCTGAAAAAGAAATGCTTGCAAGGACATATATTGTACCTAAGTATGTGTTAGTTAAAATGAAACATGTATGAGGAAGGTGTTTACTCTCAAGGGAGGCAAGGAAAATCTCATGACCTTCACCTATAAACCAAGACAGAATTAAAAATAAAACAGAATAGCTTTATGCAATGGCAACCAGCTCAAGCTGACTGGCAGAACCACTTTCTTCCTCAGTTGGACTGAAGAATCATCCGTCTTCCGGTCCCATCAGGATTGGGCTGAAAAGTAATAAGGAATGAGGGCAATTAGAGAGGAAATTCAAGAGCAATTGAGGAAAGAACCACCTAAAATAGTTTGGAGACTGAATCTGATGCAAGAAGTAAAAAACATGAGATTAGGTTTTTGAAAGGAAGGCATCACGATTCTGTACAAAAAAAAGAGCTGCAATGGCTAGACCTGAGTACTGTTTGGACCTGCAGAGAGGCTAGAGTGGAAAAATTGGCTAGTAAGCTTATGTTGGCAAAACACTGTTTGGAGAAGTCCCTGAGGTTTCTGGAGAATGTTGTAGAGAAATAATCATCCCATTTAATTTTAGCCCAAGAGTAAAAGCTAGAGAGGGAAAAAAAGACTCCAAATTTAGGTTCTTGGAGACTAAGATGATGATAGTGTCACAATAATGGGGACTTTGAAAAAAGTTGGTATCTATGACATAAAGATGAAAGCTTCCATATCTGACACTTTAACTGTTGGATTAATCTCACCCAAGTGGAGCTTGGTACAGACAACTGCAGAGAGGGCCTGGTGAGTCTTTTGGTGGGAGCAGATGGTCCTCCACACCCTCTAGGGATAGCATAGCTTAACTCCGATTTGACAATGCTGTCCAGAAGAGGAATAAAAAGTCTACCATCCCAAGGAAGTCTGCCAAGGGCCAGACACTTATGCTAGGCATTTGTAGAAATCCATGTCATGAAATATCAACTGCAAATACTGAAGGGCATTCAAATATATATCACAGCACTTTCATTTCCAGCCTATGTAACATTTTCTGAAATATGGAGATCAACATGTTGGGTCAAGTACTATAGTTTAGGGAGCCGGGGAGATGGCTCAGTAGAATAAGCTCTTCCCTGGCAAGTGCAAGGCCCTGAGTTCAATCCCCGGTTCCGCAAAAAAAAAAAAAAAAAAAAAAAAAGGTACTATAGTTTAGTAAAATATCTACTAATAGGTAAGATTTTCTCCAACCCACCTTTCCCTTAAGATGACACCTTATTCAAGACATCTGCCAGTCACAATAGGATTTTCTTGGCACTTGTTTTCTCTCAGCTTTAAGACCAAGTTCTCTTTTGAATGACAATAAAGACCATACATCATTATAGTAAGGCATATATATCCTTTTAGGATTTTTTTTTTTTTTTTTTTTTTTTTGGTACAGGGTCTCACTATACAGCCCACATTCATAATGATCCTCATGCTTTCTGCCTCCCTAGTGCTGGGATTACAGACTCGCACCACCAGGCCCCCGACTCCATCGCGGGCTCAGCATACCCTAAGGCGGAGCCGACGCAGCATGCAAAACCAGGAATTAAACCCTGGCTGCTGTGCTTACCTAAGCAAGCGCTTAGTCCGCTGAGCTATACCGCCAGCCCTATATATCCTTTTATTTCTAATCCTAGTCCGTGGCCAAATGCACCCAAGCTTCGAAGGCCAGCACTGGAAGACCTTCAAAGACAAACTGCCCATTAACCACAACAGCAGCTGCCCGCTACAGCCTGCAATTTCAATTTCTGAAAAGGAAACCCTGGCTTCTGAAATTTAAACAAAGAGGTAGCACTTGTAATTACAAACATTCCAGTGGGTTTCTTCCTTCACTGATGGTTTCCAAACAATGGCTTTTTATTCCATATTAGTGGCACTCCCCAAACTGAACGGGCAAACTTCCTTTGTGCGTTTCTTGTTTATTGACCAGCTTGAAGTTGTCGGGAGAGGAGGAATATCACCGGGAGAGGAGGGATATCACCGCGTCAGGCCACTCCAACCCCTCAAAATCATCTCCTATTGTTTGGCTGGAACCCAAAAATCCAAATACCTCTAGACTACATTAAATGAAACATTTGAAAAAGAGCCTCTTTAGAAAGGGGGAGAAAAAAACCTTCACATTTCACGAACCTTGGAAAATGGAACCAACCTATTTTCAGAAAAACCGAAGATGTTCAGAAATTAACACTCAAGCATTCCAACATTTCTACTTGAAATTTAAAATTCATATTGTAAATCAATGGGGCAAATATTCAGAAAGAAAATAACCCTTTTTGCTTCCCAAAACCCTTCTGCCCCCAACCCATAAAAATAAGGCTCAAATACTTACAGATTGTTATATGAGTTCCCCATGCCAAAGACATTTTGATCAATTATAGAACACTGGTTGAAAGCAGCACCTAGCCATTTAGAAATGAGAACAAACATTTTTCTCTCAAGCAATATATTCACAAAATGCAAAGGCCTATGAAGATGAACATATGAATGGTGCAGCTCACAGCTGTCAAACTAGAATAAACCTTCCCTACAAAATTTCTGGGATGGAGGGTATTCATTATGGGAACAACTGGAAATGGCCAACCTTGCCAAGGGTGCAAGCCACAGGGGAGGGATTAGCTACAATTACTGCATATTTACACAACCATATTTACACAACAATAAAACTCATCTTATCCGATCCAAACAAAACCCTGCTCAAAATAAACTAAACCAAAGGCAGGGTCTTTTCAGCATAAGTAGTAATCTAGCTCATTCTGGCTTTGCTAGTTTCTGCTTTGCCACTAGCACTCACTGCCACAACCTTTCATTCCCCTCTCAGAAAAGTACAAGTAGGGCAAAAATTCTGTATATCCAGCTGAGAATATGTACATGCAGATAATACCATAATTATGAGTGAGGAAAACAGGGCCTATATCTTAAGGGTTCATTCTGAAGTAACTGAAGAAGAAATCACAGGTTTTCCAAGATTTATTTAAAATAATCTAGGAAAAAGAAACATGGGGTTTTCCCATGTTTAACTATTTAACTATTGTTTAACTATTTAAACCCGATAATCTGATTACAGGGTTATATATGGCATCTTTTCCACTTCTGTACATCTTTGGAAACATCCATAATAAAATGAAACAAAAGAAAATATTAGCAATGGAAAGTCATGCGGGAAAATTATTTTTTCTTTAAAAAGGGGGCCAGGGAGATGGCTCAGTGGAATAGGCGCTTCCCTGGTGAGAAGGACATGAGTTCAACCCCCGGTTCTGCTAAAATAAAGTTAAAAATTAAAAGAAAACATTTTTTTTTCACATTTTCTTTTTAATGACAAAAGATAAGGGCCTGCTTTTTAAAAAAAAAAAAAAAAGGAAAGCTTTGGTCTTGGTCTTAAGAATGTTTTCTTTTTCTTTATATAGTATCAGACTTACTTTTAAAAATTAAACCTTAAAAAGACAAAAATCTTAAAAATCGAAACCTGAGTCTTCTGAACCTGGGCTTCCACTTATCTGACTGAACAGAGCGACACAGAGCGACATCACCCCTGTGTAGGTGCTCTGGATGATATTCGCACCGTGGCTGCCAAATAATGTCCAGAAGTTTCAGAACCACTTGTCAACACCAAAGACAACATTACAATGACCTGGTCCTTTCTTCCCAGAGGTTATTCCTTCTGATCCAAAGGCTTACTACCTAGAACGATAATTAATCTTGCTATCTTTGGAATACAAAATAGTTTTAGCCAAGGAATCATCCTTCCACAATCCCTCTCTCTAACTCTGCATCCCTGCCAAAAGGTTCCGCGGCTAGAAATCAAGGGCCTGTCCTCAACCACAGTCTATAGCCAATTCAGCCTCAGTTCAGTTGGGGGCAAGGTCCTTCCCTCTCTGGATATCAACTGCCTCACTTCAAATTAAACAGATCTCCCAGAATGATTTCTAGTATCTTTAACCATAAGAATCTCTAATATTTTGTAAAAGAGCTTTAACACTGATGGGTTACATTTGCTATTAAATACTTTTTAATATGAATGTGAACACTGCATGTAGGTAAAGTTTTGCATAATGTGCATATATATGCATATATAAGTATGTATATATGTCTATCTATAGCAATACACATACACACTGATACCATTAGGTGATTATTCCAGACTAATTGCTTATAACTCGAAGCAGCAAATTTTCAATTCTGCAACAGATGTCGCTGTGTGATTTCTCCTTTCTGTGCTGGATTTTCTGTTAAAAATGCCCAGCATAATGGTCAGTACTATTCCTCCCAAGAAATATATACAGCATTTTTAATCCTTTGTTTTTATTTATTATAAATTATCTCTATATGTTGGTAAATCTCCCTTCATATCACAGCATCAATTAGTTTGGTCCCATTTTAAAAATTCCCCAATATGAAAATAGGCCTTTGTTAGATACACATTTTTAAAACATAAATTCTAAGTAGCCAATTAGACATTAAAATATCACATACAGAAACCCAAAGAGAATGACAATTTATATTCACAGCAATATTATCAACTTTAAAGCCTAAAAAACACCTTAGCAATATAGGACCATAGAATAAAAATCCACTTTACGTACAACATTAAAATGTACCAGGAGTAGGAAAAAGTCCACAAAATTTCAAAAATAACATTCATGATAATTAAAATTTTGAATTTAGTTTTCACAGCATTTCTCAAAAAATAAATCTAGTAAGGCTAATGTTATAATTGCATGCCATCTTACCAATCTGACATTCACTTTCAACCACTTCTTGACACATGTCACAGAAAAGTGACATCTCTTTCCCTTCAACCAATATATCTTCCACAGATCATCAATCTCAACAGGTAGCAAAAACTTTCTTCTGATAAATTCGGTGCTGGGAGAATGGACCGAAAGTCTCCTTTTGAAACCCAGGAACCCGTCATCTTCTGGGATTTCAGAGGGACTGGAGAGTCAGGAGCAGGCAGTGAGCGGGGGACCAACTCCGCAGCCGATAAGAATATGAAGTCAGGAAGTGAGAAAGGAAGCGAGAGTGTCCTGCCTGTTGTTGGTCTTCCCTGCCCCACTCTTTACCAAGAGGCCCATTGGGGAAAACTGGATAAAGCATGTACAACATCCATATGAATAAAGCTCTTTGTTCCAGAGAACTGCCTGCTCTTTTTATTCCCCCCTTTTTCGAATTTGTTCATTTCAAAAGATCGCTCAATGGGTCTCTTGTTCCTCCAAAACGTCCCAGGCAAATAATGCAAGCTTGTCTCATCACACAAGTCACTAAATGAAGCCTTGTGCGTCTCCAGTGACACACTGTAAATATAAAGTGGCATTAATGAGAGATATTTTATCAAAGCTATCACAGGCAAGTGCAAGTCCCTCCTGCGGCTATTCAATTTGATGCAGGGAAAGGCAACAATAGCAGGGCTGCACTTTGGTAAAGTCCCTGTCCCTGGTCTGCAAGCCCCAACAGGTTGTGGTAGGCAAAAATCAGCCCTGGATTTGCAGTCACTGCCACCCAGTCCCCCACCCATCACTTATCTTCTCTAATCCAGAAGAAAGGTGTGTGTGTTGGGAACCGGAATGATCTACCACGGTTCTTTCGGGATCCAAAACAACATGCTTTCAGCCTAACAGGCACGATGAGCACAGCCTCGGCAGTTCCATGTGGGCTGCATTTCATGCCTTCCAAACACCGCAGGAGAGATGTGAGGAGATGGGGGAGTAGGTGTAGAGCTTCAGGGGGGGGGGGGGGGGGGGGGGGGGGGGGGGGGGGGGGGCATCGGCCAGGAGCCCAGGTACAATGACCAGAGTTCGCTTTAGCGGCAAGGATGCAAATGAAACAAGCCTAATGAAGTTAGAAGACAGCACCAACAGGTTTCTTCAACCCTAATGTGGGAAGCAGAGGCCACTAGGAAAGCTTAAACTAAGAGTGCTGAGGAAGAAAAGTCCCTAAGAGTCCACCTGAAATTTATCTCCCAGAGCAAAGGACTAAAGGATGGGACCAAATTCTCTCAAATCACCACATAAAAAACATGCATTCAAAGAACAAAATGAAAAAGGCATCTCATGCACTCACTACAAATCAAGCCCAATTACTTCCTAATTTGAACACAATCTGATAACCAGACTACAAACAGGGAGGTACACAAGAGCAAGAAGCTGCTTCCATGGTAACTGGCAACAGAATTTTCTTGTAGCTTTGACATGCACGGTTGCGTTCCAGACCGCTCCTTTCTAAGTCAGCACATCTCCCTCGCTGGGAAGGCAACTTCTCGCCTAGAGATAGTTACAAATATAGTACTGTTGTTACTACCCGGTGTCTTCAATGAGCAGGCTTGACAAGGGAGGCATAATCTAATCCTACTCTGCTGCCAAGCGGCAGGGCATGGCTCCCATGTCGGCGCTAAGGCAATACCGACCAGCGCGCCCCACCACCAACACCATCCCTCCCCCACTTTTTTTTTTTGCAGCCAATACAAGTCTATTGTTGCTTCTATTATGCACCAGTTACCGAACCTTTACTCACGCTCACGTTTAACTGACACTAGCGCTTTTTACAATGCAGCAGCACGGGGATCTCTTTCAGAAACATTTTCTCCAACCCTTCCAGTCAGCGGCATCGCCCGAAATGAAGTTGTAACCACACCGGCATCGGTAGAACCTAATTATCTCGTAACTCACAAATTAAGAATTCACAGAGGAAAAACACATAAGCAACATCCGGAGACAGCCAGTGTGGTGTGGGAAGGAGAAAAAATATATATATATCCTCAACGCTGGAATAGAAGCTGCTGCCAGATTCCCACCCCATAAGCCCCAATAGGTTCCCCACGCCGAGCTCCTCTGCAAGACTGGAGGGCAAGCAGTCAACCTGGCATCCCCCAAACCCAGAGCTAGCATCCCTAGGTATTCCCATTTCCTACAGTGTGTTTCCTGCGGTGTTTACATAACTGTGTGTCCTCTAGCGTGTAAACAAAAGGCACAGCCCAAGCTGAGCGGCGTCCCCGGAGCGGCACGGTGGCCTCAGCGCTGCGCCCACCCGGCCGGGGATTCTGCAGGTGGGGCTGAGATCTCCGCGTCCTCGGCCACTTGTTGCTCCCGGGTCCTGCAGCTCCCGAGCCGCAAGGAGGGGCTTCGCAGGCGCAGAGCCCTGCTGCATCCCCTCCTGCACCGCCGCCCGCCCCCTGCGGCCCGGTGCGGCTGGGTACCGGCGCTCTCCTGAAGCCCGCAGCCAGCGCCAAGAGCGCTAGGAGGCCGTGCGGCTGACGAGATCGGCGAGGTGGCGGGAAGGAGGCAGGGTGCAGCACGGCCGGCCTCTCCACTGGGGAACAGCTCCAGCTCCCTTTTGTTAGCAAAAGCAAACACTGCCCTCTTCTTTCCCGAACGCGCCAACGCGCCCGGCACACAGGCAGCCACACACAGAGCTCCTGCCGAGCGCGCGGCGTCTTCAGGGAGGGCGCCGGGCGTGTAGAGCCGCCCCGGGCAAATTCCCAAGATGGCCCTCCACGCGGGGGGCGCCCGGCCGGCCGCAGAGGCCGCGAACGCCCTCTCTGCCCGCCGCGGGCAGCCCAAAGCACCAGCTGCCCGGAAATCCGGCGTTCCCACTCGTGGTTAGGGGAACTCGTGGTTAGGGCGCCGCGGGGCGGGCGACCTGCGGGCTCCCCGCGCCTTCCCGCAGAGGCGGCGACAACGACCGCCCCCCCCTGCGGGGCCGAGCCGGGGAACTTTCCCTGCCTGGAGCCGGGCCAAGGAGCCCCACAACGGAGAGGGGGTGGCGAGGCTTCCAGTGGTCGTAGGGAAACACAAGAGGTGTGCAGTGCGGGGGCAGGGGCGAGAGGCACAGCGCAGGGAGCGCGGGGACCAGGCGAGTCCGAGAAGTCCTGGGGACCAGCAAGGATCACGCCGGAGGCGGCGAGCGTAGTCGTGGGGACAGACTCGGGGGCTGGAGAACTGGGAATCAGGGACGAAAGGGCAACCCTGGCAGAAGGGAGAAAGGACCTGCAAGTTACCCGGACGACACCGACTTAGGAGGGTCCGCGCGGTTTAAGGTGCCCTCGACCCCCCCCGCCCCCAACTCTCCAGCCCCTCAGCCCCGTCTTCACTCTACTCCGCACTGCGCGCCAAACCAGGGGGAAAGGTGTGGGTGCAGGCATCCCTCAGGGCTCACGTTCAGCCAGCCCGCCGCAGAAAAGCGGTGCCCGACCCCGTCAACCCCTTCCGAGTTTCCTCGCTACAACCCCGCCGCTTCGGATTTAGGAAGTGGGGGGGAGGTTGTCATGGAAACGTTTCCCCCCTCCCTCCACGGCTACGGCTACTTAGGGTGCCCACGGAGGTTTCGGGGCCGGCCAGCTAGCGCTCACACCTACCTGTGGGGATCAGCGCCGCAGCGGAAAGGAGCAACAGCAGAAGCCGAAGCCGGAGCCCAGGAGGCGCCGCCGCCGCCGCTACAGCCGCTGCCGCCGCACACTGGGATCCGCTCGGCAGCACAGCACTCGCCATGTCGGGCACCTGCCTCAGACTGGCGGCGTTGGCTGCCTCCCGAGCCCGAGCGAACAGCTAATGAGATGCTAATTAAATGCGCGGAAGGCGGGGTCCAGATAGACCAATCAGCGCGCCACAAACCCAGCCCCGCTTTCTGAGGACTCGCCCCCTCTTCCACCCCGCCCCCTGGCGCTGGCGTTCGGCGGCGCGCCCGCGCCACCTAGGGGCGGGGACAAGGGGAGGGGCGTATGCAAATACGTTTATGCTAAAATTTCTTCTTGGCTTCTCCCGGATCAAGGAAAAAGTGTTCACTAGGGCGCTTGGCGAGTAAGGGCTCGGGCTCCAGGGGGCGGGTCTAGCTTCACGTACACCTTTATTAGGAATGTTTACGGAGATCTCCCTAACAGATCGAAGCCTGGAGACTCTCCTACAAGGTCCTCTGCCTCGTACACCGTGTATCTCTGGCCTGGAAGCCAGGCGTTGCAGATTTCCGTCACTCACCTTGCTCAAAGGAAAAGATCAGTGGGAAACCCGGGCTTGCAGGAGTGAAGAGTGAGAATGCAGGTCCCCGGATTGACAAAAAAATCTGGGAGAAGTGCATGCGTGCTGTGCACGTCCGGCGGAGCGAGAGAGCCTGCTCAACAGCCTAGCGGTGGACTTGGGGATAGTGGGAAAACAGGAGCCGTAGAGTCGTGTTCTGGGATTTTTCCAGTCTGTACATTAGGTCCTCGGGAAAGGTTGATCAAGGAGGGTACGCTCAGGCTCCTGGTTTTTGTTTTTGTTGAGGGTCTCGTTCTTTGTTATATATGTGTGTGTGTGTGTATATATATATATATTATATATATATATAACACATAGGTACGCTTATATATTTAAGATTACACGCACACAACAAAAATCTACTGTAGTTGGTCAAGACTGCAGGGGGACAGTGTGGGAAACAGGAGTGCTCAGCCACGCTCCTTCAGAGTGCAGAATCCCTCTCTTTTTGTGCACACCCTCACCCCCACCTGGCCCTCCTGAGGCAGCTGGAGACCAACAGGTGCTTTCCGCTTCCCGGGGCTCTGGAAAAGGGTCTCCTGCTAGAGCCAGTGGCGGCTCCGGGCTCGAGCTATCTCCCTAGCTGAAATTACCTTGGCTTTCTTTTCATCCAGGCAGCTGAGTCTTGTTTGTCTGCGTTTTAATTACTTATTTTCTTCTCCTCTAGAAGATCGTGTGCGCTCTGACCCTCGGTTGCTCAAGCATCAAATTGAAGGACGAGCCATATTAAGTGTAAAGGTTTATAATAATTTAAGTATTCATAGAATGCAGAACAATAAGATGTACGAAATACAATTTGCATAATAAATATCAATATCACAACAGCTAAAACAAACCATGACAAATTATCTGTGGCTAAATGACCAAGAGATTACTGAATGTAAATTGCTAAATCTGAGCTATAGTCTAGAAGAACTGCAGGAAGTGACTTCCCTCCTCTGTCCTCTTCTCACTAAAAAATAATAAAATAAAAATAAAAGAATAAATAATAATACATATCAAAAAGAAAGTCAAGATCTGCCAGCCCACCAAATGAGTTACACTTTAAAACAGCCTCCTATTATCCATTATGCATAAACTAATTTCAAGACTGCCCTGTCTTGAGCTTGGATTTTCTGCTCTGTAATTACAGGCCCAGATGCAGGAGCTGCAGGCAGTTCTCCAGAAGTAGGGAGTGCTCCAGCAGGCAAATCACAGCACAGGAGGCAAGAAACCAACAGCGCACAGTCACCAGCATAATGCCCAGTCTCCAAGGTCTGACCTTTTCCTATCACCTCTCTAGAAGTGAAGCTACTGAGATCAGACCCAGTGTAAAACGGAATCTTGCCAAGATCAAAAAAAAAAAAAAAAAAAAAAAAAAATGGAGGAAATCTGTATGCTGAAAGGGATGTGTAAACTTAAATCAGGTCCTGTCTATCAGGAACACCAGCACAAGACTTGGTATATAGTAATAGTAATATTTTCTATTAGTATTACTATTTTTGTGTTTATTTAATTCTTATTAAGCATTTTGCATCCAAAATATCAATCCTAGGAATAATCTCCATGGTATATGCTGTAATCTACCATTGTACATTCTTTAAGCATAGTTAGTAAGATTAAGCAATGGCCCTAAGACAAGTTGTAGAGAGAGCCCATGCAATTAGCCAATATGCTAGAATGTGCTTCAATAAATTTCTGTGAAGTGAATGAATAAATTTTGTATTACAATGTATGAATAATAAGCAATGGATAGCTATATTTTTAACATAAGATGACAATATGCCAGCAACCCAGAAGCATTTTTGAAAATAACTGGATTGCAATATACTCCAAAGGAAAAGCATTCCTCATGAGACCGGAGCTCCAAGAGAATCTAGCCAGGCCCCATCCCTCCCACACTCAGAACACAGTATGGGGACATTGGAAGATGTGGAGTGTTTTCATCTCCCTTCAGTCTCTTGGCGCATCACATGAACACCTACTCAGATTTCCAGTTGGCAAAGAATAGCACGGGACATTTCTATAGAAAATGCTAATGCTGTGTGACTTACCTCACCAGAGAAATGCAAATAGCTTTAGAAATTTCTGCAGAAATGCCACCTGTGCCATAATATTAAAGGAACTTGTACATCCGATTTCCCAGGTAGAGAAACCGAGTCCTGGTACACTTTTGGCACGGGGCCTACAGGGAAGTAATCAGAGGTGAGAATTTAGGATTAAGCTATTGCTACTTTACCCACTAGCCACACTCCTCTCCCACCCCCAGCTCTTTCACACTGAAGATGTAGCCAAGTGATTTAACATATGGAACATGTGAAGAGCATATCAGATTCCCACAGCCGCTAAGTACAAGTTATGACTACTCTGGCTTTCTCATAGTAAAGCTCGTCATTTTCTGCTCCATGGACGAGAGCTCCTCGCCAACTACAAGTTCCAACATTTTTTCCCCTTGCTACGTGGATTTAACTAATTTTGAATACCAGCTGGTGTTTTTGCCATTTATAACTGATAATCAATTGTTTTGTGAATTTAATTTTTCAGAAAAGAACTGAAATACTTATCAGAATTACAATCTGGGCGCTACTTGTGTTAGAATAAAATTGCCAGAAACACCAAAAGCTCAGGTTTTTTTTTTTTAGAGAGAGACTTTAAAGACAGAGATCTTATATTGTTTGTCTGCACTAAAACAATTGAGAAATGTGGATAAACATATATTAAAAATAAACATTAAAGAAATATTCATGTTTGGGGTAGTACACCAGATAATGGTAAGTGGTAACATCTTGCTTTTAAAAATGCTTATTATTTTAATGCTCATGTATAAAGAGCAACAAAGAAATTACTAGGAAAAGAAAAACAGTATTTGGAGTTAGCATTTGCCCGGCTAGTAGATCAAGCAGAAAGTGGTTTAATTCATGTTACAGACTGTTTTGTGACCATAAAATTTATACTATGAAGTATTGCCCCCAGCGAGATGGTAAGCAGAGGTGGGACTTTTGAGAGTTAATTAGGCTTAGAGGAGATCATGAACGTAAGGCTCCCACGATGGTATCGATGTCCTTTTAAGAACGGAAATAGAAAAAATGAAAAAAAGAAGAAGAAGAACGGAAATAGATTCCAGGGCGCTCTGCTCACGGGAAAGTTCACACAAATCCACGTTGTAAGAGTGACCCTACGCAAAGCCAGGAAGAGCACCCTCCCCCGCCTCTCACCGTTGTGCTCTCCTGATCAGGACTTCAAGCCTTCAGGAAAACAAATTTCCGTGGCTTAATCCACCTAACATACGCATTTTGGCAGAGCATCCCAAGTATACTATAATCCATATGCCTCAGTTTCCATTATCAAAAGTCATATTAAAAGTATAATAAAGGCCGGCCAAATAGCTCAGCAAATTAAAGCGCCTGCAAGCAGGCTTAGGACTCAAGGGTTGGATCCCCAGGCCTGCCTTGCTGGTCCCACCCCCAGAGCAGGCTGAGACAACAATTGAGACTGGGCATGTGGCGCGTGCCTGTAATTACCGTGGGAGGCGGTAAACAGGCAGATCACTGCGAGTCCGATCTAGTAGTGAGACTCTGAACACCCTGTAGACCCTTCCCTAAAATACAAAAAAAAAAAAAAAAAAGTATAATAAACCAGGTATGGTATACATGGCTATTATTCCCACACTGGAGGCTGAGGCAGGAGAATCTCCTCAAGTCTGAGGCCAGTATGGACTACATAGTGAGTGCAAAGCCAGCTGCATTACAAAGTAAAACTCTGTCTTTAAAAAAAAAAAAGTATAATAAATACCAATTATAATGGAAAAATATTCCATAAATTAAAGTTTGCAGCATATTAGAATATTGGATTGAATAGACTCTCAGTCTTACTTAATAGATAACTATTATACCCCTAAGACTAAACTGCTCATATTTGGAATGATCAGTCTATGAATCTTTATGAATATAAAGCCAGTTAAATCCATATTCCTAAATGAGTAATTTAACTCTTTACCCAACATTTATTCTCATACATTTATACAGTTGACAATAAACTCTTGAATATAAATAGTTGAATATCAGTTTGAAAGAAGGTACTGCAGTAAGTTGCAGAAAACTACATACAAACTGGTTCAAGGAACAGCTCCAATTCCCCATGAAAGGGAAATTTACCATAGACCCACATCACACTCTGCTCCAATCAGATGTCTAGGAATATATTCAGCTATGTGTGGCTGGTCTAAGTTATTTATTCAACAGGATAAAAATATGATAAAAATATGATACAGCATCTCCATGTACCACACACTGCTAAATTCTACAAATGTGAAGACCAGTGAGAAACTGGGACAACTATCCAGGAACTCAGGGTGCATTTGAGCAGACAGACATAATCCACAATCATTGTAGATGATAGTTTTATAATCTGGGCATACAACTCCACGTAAGTAGAATGAGAAGGCATTCGCCATTCTCAGGGGACAAATACGAATATTCACATGGGAGAATGTTCTTCAGCTGACCGTTGGAAGTTGAGTAAACACCGCAGAGATAGGGACACTTCTTGGGCAAAAGGCAGGTATGCTTAGAGAAGGATGCCATTCATCAGTCTCAGAAGCTTAGGAAAACATGGTGTAGGCCAGGGAGATGATTCAGTAGAATAAGTGCTTACCTGGCAAGTGCAAGGACCTGAGTTCAATCCTCAGTTCCAGAAAAAAAAAGAAAAATGTGGTGTATATTTGAAAAATTATGAATACATTGGCTGGATCACAGGTCACCAGAGATCAGGTGACAAGAGAAGAAGCTGGGGAAAAGATACAGGGATCAAGGAGAGCCTTGACTGATGTGCTAAGGTATTTCAATAGTTGATTATAGATAAAGGGGATCCACTGACATAGTAGAATTATATAGCTAAGCTCACATTTAAGATAGCCTTTTTTGTTTTTGTTTTTAGTCTTGAAATAGGTCTCACTAAATCATGAAAGTTACACAAGCAATGTTGGAACTCACCATCCTCCTGCCTCAACCACCCAGAAGAGTTGGGATTAGAACTCTTTGATTATTTTGATGGCAGCATGAAATAAAAATTATAGACTTGAACTTTCAATATTGCAGTAGGTATTGGTACCAAACATTTAAGGCAGGAACAGATGTATTGAGCACATCAGTTTAAGTGTTGGTTTCCTAGGTAAATGGAAAGAAGAAGAACATTTCAATTTGGGATTAGTTGGTTTTGAACTATCTATAAAATATTCAGACAGGCAAGACATTGCCTGAAATGATGATCTAAAATGTTGGAAAGTGACTAAGCTAGAGGCAAAAGCCCATGGGTGAAGGATAAAACCTTGGAGGAAGGAGAAGTGGTATATTGAAGGTCTTTTTAAAAGTAAGCCAGGGCTGGTGAGATAGCTCAGTGGCCTAAAGTACCTGCTTAGGCAAGCTTAGGCAAAGCACAGGGACCATGGCTTGATACCTGTCACCATGTGCTGCACCAGCCCCACCCTTCAGGGTGCTGAGCCAGCCACACACACACAAAAAAAAATTCCAGGAGTGCCACAATCATGAACACCAATTAAATTAGGGGTGTACAGACCTCCAAATGAAGGAGAAGGAGCAGGAACACAGGGAAAGTAAAACCAAAAAAAGACAAAAAGCTAAAGAAGGAAGGGGTGGTAGTTAACCTGGTTAGTTTCAACCAAGATGTTGAAGAGTATCGGACATTGGTATGAGAGATGAAATCCCCTTACACTGAGGTCCAATATGTGACTAGCTTTATATCTATGTAAACAGTTTGATTAAAAGTTTGAAAAACAAACAAACAAACAAACAAGGAGAGCAGTATGTGCTAATTTGCTTATCTTGGCAGCAGGACATGAAGATGTGATTTGCTAGTGATATATTTTTTTAAATGTGAAGAAATAGCTTCAGAGTTTTTCAATTTGACATTCAATTTCATTGACACTGACAGACAGCCTTGGGTGGGATAGAGGGATTGTTGCAACTGAGGTAACTCAACTAATTATCACATACACACCTTAGTTTTTATTTTCAGACTAAAATATGATTGGTCTTGATGCTGCAAAAGTTTTCTCACATACTTTAAAAATCCATTTTTCCTGATATGATATCATAATTGTCAGATGAGGCTCTGTGATAATTCCAGAGCAGTACAACACAACTTCCCAGGCAGCAGGATTTCAGCAAGATCCATTAAAAGCAGATATTGATATCTATAGATTTTCATAAAGCTGCAATATAAAATAGCCATATTATGAATATGAGATTGTATCACTCATGCTGCTAAGAGATGACAATGGTAATATAACATTTTGTAATATGGGCTGTAAACAGGACAGTCTCTGAATAGAAATTCTCTTGATGATCTATCTTGCAGTCCAAAACGGGAAGAGTTTTTAGAAGAATGTTCTCAGAAGCCCATCCTTGGAGTTTCATTGCCCAGTACAAGTTTTCATGTTTGTTCTTAAGGTTTCAAATGACACTCAAATTCCCAAACTAAATTTTTGAATTATATAGTGGACTTTTATTTCTTCTTCTTTTGGGTTATCTCTGCCTGAATCGTGTGCTACTTAGAGATTTGTGGTTTTTGCACCAGTGTCCATGTTTGTTCACTCTTCAAGCCCTGCCAACTTAAATCAAATTGTTGTGTGACTTATTACAAACCCCAAACCCTAAATTTCCAAAGGATTGCATGTAGTTTATCAATGTAACTCACATTACAGCCAGTGTCTAGCTAAATCCCAGGTAACTCTTTTAAAATGTAGGGGTTTGTCAAAAGGGTTCCATAACATGAATAATCACCTTACTCTTGTGAATTTAAATAATTTTTTCCTCTTTTAAAAGTTATTTCAAGTCTCCAAGGAGACCTTTCTATCAGCCAGCAGGAAGCCCAAGTGGTGCTTTGAATATCTTCTTTTACCTGTCCCCAGACTGTGAAGAACTGAAGTTCAGTTTGTTTAAAGACTGTGTTTTGAAGAAAAGCAAGGCTTAATTTTGGTCTTTCATGTCCTCTGACAGCATTGTCACTTGCTAAGCTATTTCTCTTAGCCTTTCATTAGAGTACTAATATCTCTCTATATATTTTATTTATGTGGCTTGGTCTGTGATGAATAACACATTTATGCAAAAATCTCAATATATCTGCAAGATGCCAATACATAGACGAGGCGTACTCTCCTACAGTGCAGTTAATAAAATGCAGTAAATAGCATATAGTTTCAGAAGCAATTAGTACAGTTCGTGACTTCAATTACAAAAAAGCCCTCATGATTTCTAGTAATTGTTATTTATCTTTCATCTGAAGGATTCCTCTTGTCTGTGTCAGCTTTGGCCCAGAAATAGCACTGTGACTGGGGAAAGCATGCCACTTCTGCTCTATGCTAGAAAGAGAAATTGAGGATCAAGACCCTAGAGCTAACTGCTCTTCTCAGAGAGCTATCCATGGGATGCTGGATTGATCTTATTCTGCCATGCCATCCACTCATGTCCTCCCACCAGAGTCAATTACCCAGCTTCTCAGTTCACACAGCCAACTTAAGCGGTGCATTTTGCTTGCTAATGTGAAGGAGGAGAAAATTTCACAAAGTCAATTCAGACTCGGAAAAGGTTAGCAGTTCTGGGTTGGCAAGATCTGCGGCGTACTAGTCTCCTAAAGAGATACTTGGGGAAGCCCAAGCATCTTAACACTACCTGTGGCCAAGTCTCTTCTGCTTCCACACCTGTTTAATTGTGGAACAAGCCCACGGGAGGCTCCCAGGTCCTTTGTCCAAGCCCTCCATCTCCAAACAGTGACAATGTCCTCCTAAACAATCTCCCAAGAAAGCTAAAATTTGATATCTAGAGAACCTAGGGACATCGAACTGAAAATTTAAATGACTCTACCCCCTCTTCTCAAACTTAAAAGCCATCTATCACACTTATATTCAGGGAAACAATGTTACGCTGCTAAATTACATGTGTTCAGCATCTACGGCAAATAGAATTTTTGATTTACAATTTACAGAATTATCTCTTCCACCCTCTGGGTTTGTATTGTGGCTTATCCAGGGGCTTTTATTCAATATGTGTTTTGTTATGAATATGAAAAAGAAAAAAATTAAAAACATTCCTCCTTTGCCCCTCCTCCACCCAATGCACTAATAAAATGAAGTCTTTTGATTTAGAAGAAATCCTATTGAGGACCTAAAGGCGTGCCATCGCTGTGGCATCGCTTTTTCATTATCTGATTCTTCTCCCAATTGGCAGTGCTTTACGGAGAGCCACACGCTTTCAAAAGCAATGATAAAGGGGTATTTGGAATAAACAGAACAGCCCCTCGGATTGCCATGGATTGTGACTTTTAAAGCTAGTTCCAAGGAACTCAGCCTTTTTTTTATCTTCTAATGCTCAAAATTAATTTCCCGAGCCACACAGATGGGCTTTCTCCCCTCACTAAAACTGATTCTAAAATCACTAAGGGTTTGACTGTGCTTTCCATACAGAAACAGAGGAACAGCTATGTCCAGTGTTCCCTCCCACCACCATTTTATTATATCATTGATTTATTTATTCTGAATAATTGAGAAAAGAGATGTGCTCTGCAGAGGGCAAGAGGCCCACAGCTAATGCATCACCATCGAGTACACAACACTAGCTCCACTCAATTATTTGGGGCCCGGGGAGACTTTAACCTGTCCATTTCTGTTTCTCAGAGGCAGGCTAAAAATCATCCAAATGGAACTGGTTTTCTGAATCAGGTTACAATGGCCAATTCCATATTCTCATCATTTTCCAAAGATTGCTCCTCTATTGTGAAAGGCATTCTCTGGCATTCTCTGCCAAACCCCTAGAAGTCAGAATCAACTGAAAGGACACACAGAAAACTGCAGCCCCTTACTCCTTAATAAACTATTAGGTTTATTATAGGATGTCTGTTTAAGTTTTTGAATCTCCATAAAATACATTAGTCACAACTCCCACAACTACTTTGCATTGATGCTGTTGAAAGAATTACAGTTTTCTAGACGTTAGTTTCTCATTCTATTGAATATTACACTTGCTCATTAAGAGGTAAAAGCAAAACAAAGAATAAAAGAAAAGTAATATTTGCAGAACACTACGTGCCAGAAAATGTGCTTGGTCTCTAATATGAAACTTATTTTTTGTAGAAGCATTTCCTTTTATTTTCCCCACTTACAGATATATCATACAAAAGGCCCTTCCTGGCAGAAAAATTTGAAATCGGATTATTTTGATCCTAAAAAAAGGTTAAGGGGACGTTATTTGAATTTTTGCTGAGGGGATCCAGATTGTCAAACTACTTCACTGGATAAAAGAAATAATGCAGATAAGATTTATATCCAAACACTATACCACTATTTCTTTTGGTTAGTTTGAAAGCATTTTGACAAAGGTATCTACAATTTAATCAGAGCTTGTATGTTTGGAATAAGAGAGAAGCGTCAATATTTCCCCCAAGGTTTAAGATATTTTTTTCGTAGTGTCTTTCTCCATGAAGCTCAAATGTTGAATGAACCTGCCTTCATCTTTCTATACAATTTCTTTCTTGGGTACTTTAAAATTAATCAGTCAAGCAAATATTTATTGACCAATATGCTGTGGTAGGGAGAAAAAGATAAAAGCTATACAACATATGACTTTTTATCTCAAAGAATATGAAGAGCAAGATCTGTAAAGTTAACATTTGAAGCCTGGATATAAGAAGTATTTAAGGTGTTGAGGAAAAAAGGAAGGCAAAGATATTAAAATCTGATTAAGTTATTTCTTACTGTATAGAAATAATTACACTGAGAACCACGTTAGATCTCTTAGATATTATAAAATCGAGAGCTTTGATATAACATAATTCACTATAAATACAACCAAACTTCTGGTAAAATTGACTATACTCATACTTCCAAACAATATACCTATTGATGTTATTTCTGCATATTCTAAGTTGTAGGACTTGGGTAGCATAAAATCTACATGTTGAATTTGCATAGGACCTCAGTTCAAAGGACTATATTGCTTCCTTCTCTTCTTTCACCTCTGTTCTTTCCTCCCTTTGAAAACCCTGAGGAATACATGGGAGGCTGAATAATTAATAGACCCCCAATACACCAAGGCCCTAATCCCAGAGACCTATGAATGTTGCTTTATGTGGAAAAGAATTTTGCACAGAACCCAATAAGATAAGGATCTCTTGCTAGGGAGATTATCCAGTGGGCCCTAAATGCAATCACAATTATCTTCACAAGAGGGAAACCAACCGAGATTTGACAGACACACAGAGGGGTGTCAACATGGGCCCGAGATTGCATGACACTGACCTAGAAGACTGGCATGACAAAGCCACAAAGCAAGAAAGGTCAACAGTGTAGGATCTAGAAGAAGCAAGGAATAGCTTCTTCCCTGGAGCTCCAAAGGCAGTGTAGCTCTGCCGTCACCACAGTTTTGGGCCAGTAGTATTGACTTTGGACTTGGGGTCTCCAGAATGGTGAGAGAAGAAATTTCCTCTCATTTCAAGCTGCCAGATCTGTGATGATTTGATGCAACAGCCCCTAAAACAAATGTAAACACTAATGTTTATTGAGTGCTAAGAGCCAGTTATTCCATATAACATGCTGCATTTGATTCCACAACAACTATCATTATTAGGATGAGGAAATTACAGCTCAGAAAGGTGTAATAACTTGCAAAGATCTTTAAAGCACATGTTCTTTATATGATGCCATGTTTCCTAAACATCTTTGTTTTTTTTCCTTTACTGTCTTTTATTCTTGTGTCAGCTTAGAATAACCCAGTCTGATGTGACCTACAACCAGATTTGACATGTGCATATGTGGATTTCCTTTCCTTTACTGTGTGTGTGTGTGTGTGTGTGTGCATTTGTGTGTGTGTGTGTGTCTGTGTATATGTGCTCAACAGGTTCTCATGTGCTCTAACACACATGTTTAGATTCTGACTTAGTTGACAACAAAAATCACCACCACTGCCTTCTTGCTGTGGAACCTGGCAGTGAAATTCACCCCATGGAGCAGATACATATAGCTGAGAGCTCTTACCTTCCTGGAGAAGTCACATCTTAGCACCAGATTGAAATTTTCCTCCTGGCCACTGTTGCAAACACACATATCTGATGACAGTGTGTGCCGCTAACTAATATTTTGGCAAGGGAAGCTTTCTGATGAAGAGGGGCTGAGATGGGCAAGCAAATGTTAATCTTGTCTCTGTTTCCCCTTCCTTCCTTTGATGGCTACCCCGTCTTTGAAGTTGGGTAAATACACAGCATGGTGGGAGGGGATGCCAGCTGCCTAGACACTACTGGCAGAAGACTGCAGAGCTATTGCCTTCCCTCCCCAGCCTGGGAGGTGTGCCCTACTGCAACACTTCTTCCCTGGGGTGTTGCACACTGAGAGTTGCCAAGAAACAAATCTCAGCCAGTGCCTGGTAGAGAGGCCCAAAGCAGGATCTTCTGGAGACAAGGGTTTTCTAACTCCAGCCCTGTCTTTGCGATTGATGCTCCCCTCTCCAGGTCATCATCCGTCATGTCAGTAAACAGTAGAGAAGGCCCCTTTGCTTTTTGACATCAGTCTGCATTACTATTTTTGTTTCAAATTCTTTTGCAATTTCAGGAGCTGATGTCTCTATCTCTTCTTTCTTTTCTATTAAAATGTAAGCTTCCACATGAGATTTTTCAAGCCACAAGCTTTCATTAAGCACCTGCAGTATACACAGCAATGTGCTAAGGTTTTGTTCTATAATGAGTTTTTTCCTATACTGAGGAAAAAGTCTTTTAGAAGATAGCTTCCTACAGAAGTAGACATGCTAAGGTGCCACTAGAAGAATCTCAAAGACCACACATACATGAAGATTCCAAGGGATCTTACTAATCACATGACTGGAAACAACCAAACCTGCAGGTCAGAAAGGAGCCAAAACCAAACGACAGGAAGAAGACTTTTGAAAGGGAGACTCCAGTGGACAAGTAGTTAATAGTCTATGGAGGGTTAGAAAAACCAGCCTGTGCTTATCAAACCATAAGGTCAAGAAGGAAAAAAGCATGTCTTCTCACAAAGAAGGCAAGAATCAATCCACAAGAAGCTCAGGAGAAAAATTTTGGAGCTTGTTTCCTCTTGGGGACCTGAAGAGTTTGATATATTGTGTCAGCTTGAGATGTTAGAAGCTTGGCTAGATGGGCTTGGCGATTCTATGTCCTGGGGCAGAGGGGTGTGGGCCCACCATGGAGTGACCCAGCACAAAAAGGGTATCTAAAGGGGTTGAGGAAGGCTTTTCAGCATACCACTTCTGCTACTTTCTTGGAGGAGCTTCATTGATGCAGCCCAGCTACTCTTCGCAGTCAGCGTAGGAGAAAGAGAGGCTTGATGGACACTGCAGCTGCTCCTCCTTTGCTTTTCCATGTTTTCTGCTGCCATGAACTGCTGCCTTTGCTCTGGAGCCAGTGGAATATGGCCTGAAACCTCCACTAAGCATGAGCTAAATAAACCTTTCCTGCCTTCATTTTGAGTGCTGGGTGTTTGTCCCAGCAACTAGTGAAAAGTAACAGAGATAGGACTCAAATGAAAATATATGTTTTAAAGATGAATTCCTAGCTTAAGAAAATAATAACATTATTTCTATTATGTCTATTGATAATTAAAATGTATTCAATAATTACTATATTTATGCCTTAGTTTATGTTGCATGCCATTTTAAATCTAATTATTTCATAGTGAGATATGATTTTATCTACTTTTTTTGAGTTGAAGGAATTGTGGGTTAGGAGCATGAAGTAGTTTTGCCAAGTCAACAATGACTAAGTGGTGGATCCAGTTTTGAGCCAGTTATGTACTGGGACTAAAGCTGAAATCTATGTTATATGACAGTGGTACACTAGACACATGTGCACATACATATGCATACATGTTTACCCTTTCAAGATTATCCTTATAGAAAAGGTTCTTTGCAGTATCTCTTCAGTTTTCTTCCAATCCCCTGGTATTACAACACAACTTCAAACAACTTTTGTTCTGCTAGAAATGCTGATCAGTTGTACCAGAATGTGTGGATGCTTACCATGCTCTCCATCACATGAAAGAAATGTCCACCCATCTGTAGTTTTCTGTTTCCTGAACCATTCATATTCAAAGAGTGTGAACACTGAACCAAAGTATTCACATTCTTTGGTTCCCTGCAAAGCCTTTATTTTGATACCCAGACTATTCATACTCTCTTGCCTGATGGTAAATTGAGCACTATTACATGCATACTATTTATTTATTTATCTATTTATTTATTTATTTATTTGGTACAGGGTCTTACTATGCAGCTTCAACTCATTCAGTGGCTGCCATGGCATGTGAACCAGGGACTGAACCCAGGTACTTATGCTTGCCAAGCATGGTCTTAGAGCACTAGGATATCTCCCCATACCAATTTTTTAAATACTCATTGGGACTCAATACTATTTATAAGAGCCATGGTTAGTGATACACACCTGTAATCCCAATACCTGGGAAGCTGAAGCAGGAGGATTGCCTTGAGTTTGAGGCCAGCCTGGGCTACATAAGTCAGTGCAATGACATCCTAAACTACATACCAAGATCCTGTCTCAAAAGAACTGCAAGGATAAAAATAAATGGCAAGAAGAGAAATTACTGGTTTCTCCTTGGGACACAGTGATCTCAGCGGTTAATGGCATTGCAGTCTGGTGCCTTATGGCCACTGGCTTCTGACGTGCAGTCTGCCATGGTAGTTCAACAGCACTCATTAGCTTTCAAGCTTGATCGTTCTCAGAATCACACAGAGGGCTTGCTCAAACTGATTACTGGCCTCCACCTCCAGAGTTCAAGATTCAGTACTCTGGATTGAGACTCCAGAGTGGGCATTTCTAGATGTAGCAAGTTTCTAGGCGCTGGTGATGCTGCTGACCTAGGTACAACATTTTGAGAACACTGGTGAAAACAAACAGATTTATATCCTCTTTTAGAAATAAATGGTATTATAATCAATATAAAGTGCATGAGACAGTGTTAAAGTGGAATATATATATATTCAAATATTTATATATCACAGTATATGTGAATATGAGTATGTATCTGAGCATGTTCAGCTACATCATTGCTCTTCATTCTCATAATTTCCCCATCAAGGAACATTATAACAGAATGTATCTAAGAGAGTGGACTCTAAGGTCCTGTAAGACTCAGTTGAAATAGGTCATCTTCCAATTACTAGTTGTGTCACTTTGGGCAATTCACTTTAAGCTCTCTAAGGTTTATTGTTTCTTTCCTAAAATGGAAAAATAAGAGCATATATTTCATGGTCATATGGTGAGAATAAATAGAGATGATACAGGAAAAGTACTTTTCATACCAACGTAAACACCCCTGAACACAGGTGCTATTTTCTAGGCCTACAGAAATGCAATAAAATGAGGACCCCCAACCTACTGGGGACAGAGCTGAGCCTCCAGCTCTGCAGCTTCTTGATTTCCAGGCTTGGATTCCTGCTTGGCTAATTTCAGTACATTTCACGTTCCATAGGCAGCATTGGGGATGGTGGTACCTCAGTTAATGAAGCCTTAGGGAGTGGAGCTCTTTTATTCCACATTTTAAAAGCAAACAAAAACCCCTTCATAAATCATTTGAAGAAAAGCTGCATGTATTCACAGCTGCCCATGACAAAAATACCTCTGAGCTCAGCTTCTATTTGTCCCTTCCCAGCTGAATGTAAATACCGCTCATCTTAGGCAAATCTGTAAAGACGAAGAAGATTCCTTTATTCCACCTCAGTGGCAAATGTCAGGTGTTCTCTTTCCTCCTTTACCTTTTCAAAATAAAGAGGTGCCTGTTAGCAGTCATTTACTATTATCGGTAGTTGACTTTAGTGAGAGCAAATTTCAGTAGACATCCACATCTGTAGCATAAGACTTTTGTTTATTGAATTATGGGAACTAAAACTTTTTCTTCATTAACATAAATTTCAGGTATTAGCTGGAAGACAAAGAGAAATGAAGGAAGTTAAGAGAACCCTGGGATGGCTTTCCTGTTTCCGTGAGATATTAGATGGATGAACTAGGATTGTCAAGTTCTTTTCTCTGGACCAGTGGCTTTCTGGGGAATAGGATAGGATGGAGTGAGAGTGGGATCTCCCTCAATCTCTACCAACAACCCCCATATCACCCCAAATGAACATGCAGAAAATCAGTGTTCTTACCTTGCAAATAGAACTTCAGGACAAGTCATAAAACCGTATCCAATTCGATTGCCATTCCTAAACTCCTTTTATAGACTTTTCAATGGAAGGTAAACTTTTACAAAGTCTGTGGCTGTGACTATATATGCAGTGAAGATTGTTTGCACAGAAATACAATGTGACAGAGGAAAGCTGTGATTTTTATTTATTTATTTATTTATTTTGCGGAACCGGGGATTGAACTCAGACCCTTGTGCTTGCCAGGGAAGCACTTATTCCACTGAGACATCTCCCCAGCCCCAACTCCTTCTATAGAAAAATGAGGCAGTCATCCTTTTCCCATTTAATCATCACTTTTTTTTTTTTTTGTCTTTTTCTTTTTTTTTTTTTTTGAGACAGGGTCTCACTATGCAGTTCAGGCTGGCCTTAAGCTCACTTTGTAGCTCAGGCTGGTCTCGAACTCACAACAATCCTCCTGCCTCCGCCTCCCGAGTGCTGGGATTACAGGCATGCGCCACCATGCCCGGCTAATCATCACTTTTTTAAACCTGACTAGAGATTAGACTCTTTCTTTCAGCCAAGCATATGAACTTGGACAAATCTCAGCCTTCCTGAGTCTCAGCTTTCCCAGTTTTGTAATAGGAATGGCATCTACTTCCTTGGTAAGAGAGAATAACAGTTATAGCTAAGACTTCTAGGACAGCCTGCACCTTGTGGATGCTTAATAATGCTTACTCATTCCATTTGTCAGTCTGCCACTTAGTCATTAAAACAATCACTGCTGTACATACACTATGAGCTGGGCACCGTGCTGGCTACTGGAAAAACTGCTGAACAGAACATGATTTTTCTCATGGAATGCAGGAGATAGTGCTTTGCAATCCTAGATGAGTATAGCCATCTCTGGAGAAGGGGTTTTTTCCTGGGCTTGAACCCAGGCTTACCGACTTGGCATCTTTGAAAGGAAACTTTTATTAAAAGCCTTACTGACAGTCCTAGTGCATGGTCTGCAATGACCCATGCTAGGGTTCAGTCTCTTCCTTTCCACCAGTTGTCTCAGATTACTCTGACTTTCCCTACTTCCTTCATGCCCCAGGGAGATAGCACAGTTCAGGTTTTTGTTATTTTAGTTATTTCTTTATAGTTTGATATGTATTTAGTCCTGTTTTTGTCATGACATTTTTTATCCAGTATCTTGCCACACATTCTCTACTGCCTGTGTATTTCTATGTGCAGCAGTGATGTTTATGATGTAGAAGTTTGTCACTAAGATTCGTCTTCATTGTAAGTAATGATTGTGCCTGTAGAGTTAACTGTGCTGAACAGATTAAAATTATTCTTTCTAGAGCACTCACATTCATTCATGGCCCTTGGCTCTTCATCTTTACACCGTTCCCTCAGTTCATACTAATTAAAATAACCAATTGTGGTAGTTTGGAGCTCGAGTTTCCCATTCTTATCAAGATAGTTACTGGTTAAAGCTATCTTTAGATGCCAAAGGCTTTATGATTACTAAGTCCATACCAAGTACTGTAATTATGGTGATGATTGTCTCTCAAAAAGTCCTCAATAGTACAACCAAGTCCTTCAATGATCCATCCAATTTAGCTCTGAATCAATACCAAATGTTTTCCAAAAGTCAAGTTCTGTTGTAAGACACTCAGACCCACAATTGATCAATAGATTGACAGATGTGTAGGCTATTGGCCAGTCAGTTATAAAATGAGTGTTAAAAAGAAAAAAAGAAGAAAAGAAAGTAAGAAAAAAGGTTACAATCCCTAGATTGGATGGAATGAGTTGAAGTGTTTTCAAATGGATTTGAGAAACTGAACTGTTCCCAAGCGAAAGATAAAACGTGAAGCTGCAGTCAGTCTGGCTTTCTGGCTCCCCTAACCTTTTTACTGCCAGATAATGAGGAATCAGCTATAATTTAGATACAGTAGTCTTTCTCAGATTATACTGAGGTTGGTGGGGGAGATGGGGAAGGGAGAAAGCCTTGCTTTGTAGTCTTGCATCATCTCTCTGGAACATATGAGACTCAGATGCCTTCCCCAAGAGGCACATCACACATCAGGGGAGCAATGCCCTCTGCACGTTTTTGTGACGAATTTGAAACCAAGGAGATGCTTGAATTGGATTTATAACAATTGGGAGAAAAAAATTATAATCTTCCTGAGTCCATGACATGAAGCCTTATAATAAGAGAATAAAGGATCATTTCAAATTTAAAGCAAATTAGATTATAGGGGTCAAATCCTCCAGCAGAGACATCCTGCCTGTCAGAATATTACTTGGATATTTGACACCCTCCCACCCCAGATTTTACATTAACATTTAAGTGCTTTTCAAAAATATACATTTAATACTATTACAGAGTGAAAGTGTCCTGAAACATCAAATGATGAGTAGCTGGAAAAAGGAGAATCTAACAAAAATATTCCTTGTTTTGTAGTCCAGGCCAAAACTTGTCTTCATTTACTCTACCTGCAAGGAAACTCACTCAGCCATTTGTAGGTAGCAGTTGCTACACAAGAGCACATCCAACCCCTCCAGAAAAGAGCTTCACATTTTCAGTGTTTTATGTAGAAGATTTTTAGTTCTTTAAGTTGCTATGGCTGTGTTCAGTCTCTGAGCAAGACCAATAAACACTGCCTTATGTGTTATCCAACTTTTGTTCACAATTTAAGATTTGTTTCTAAACTGACCTACTTGTATACTGCTAGTCTTTCAAAATCACCTACCAACAACAGTGTTCTTACCTGGTAAATTCTTAGAATTAAGCTAACCAGTGTTCTTTCCCGTAGAATCATATCCTTTAGGGAAATGCATCAATCAATATGTATAGGTAATATGTGCAATCCAAATTACATCTTGCAGAAGATCTGTTCTTTATATTTCTCACCTACACAGGACCTAGCATCCTTTCTCTCCTTCATCCTCAAGTCCAGTTCTGCATATTTGCCCTGAGTTCTGTCCACAATCCAAAACTCTTTGGGGTCTATCAGTTTTCTTTTCTATTTCCCATTTCTCATCTCTCTCTCTCTCTCTCTCTCTCTCTCTCTCAAAAAAAAACTCAAAGTAATAAAATGAAGATTTTTTTGGGGGTGGCAGTGGGGATTGAACTCAAGACCTTGCACATGCCAGGCAGGCGCTTATGCCACTGAGCCATTTCCCCAGCTCCTTAAAAGATTCTATTTCTAATTTAACCCTGAACTGTGATTCACTGAAGAGTAAAATAATGAATTTGAACCCAAGTCTGGCTACAAGATTAATAGGCATGGTAGTCTAGGAACTAAATAGACAATATTTTCCACCCTTTTGCACTTTTCATGTTAGAACTTCAAACTTTTTTCTCTTCTTATTCTGTAAGTCTGAGAAAGAAACAATATTTGCCTTGCGTCCAATGGTCTCAACACATCTTCTCAACCCATCATAATAATTATCCCCATTGCAGATGCAGAAAGCATAATTGGAAACAGAAACTGGGCCAGGTTGTTCTCAGCACTGGTGGCTAGAGTTTAAGTCAAGGCTTTCTTTCTTTTTTTTCTCTCTTTTTTTTTTTTTTTTTTTTGCAGAATTGGGGATTGAACTCAGGCCCTTGTACTTGCCAGGGAAGTGCTTATTCCACTGAGCCATCTCCCCAGCCCTGTAAGTCAAGGCTTTCTACCCAACTCCCCTCCCCAGACTATTTTTTTTCTTTCAACCAATTCACACCAAAGGATCCTCTTTGCTCCCTTTGCCATCATTTCCCTTGAAATACAAATGAGCCATGAAGGCCCACATCTCTGGAATAACAATCCCTCTCATCCTAAGAAAGGGCTCTCTGGAGCTCCTTTGTGCCAAGTGGAGGTTTAGATGATCCAAATATTTAAGTGCATATTGATTGCAGTCAGATACTTTCCCCTGACCTGCATCACAAGCTTTGGACCATATTTCTCTGGCATATTAGTGTTTTATGTATTAACCTTCCACTGCCTCCCTGTGAAACAGAGCGCAGGCCAAAAATCAAAGGCCAGACAGGTCAAAGTTTTACCTATTAAGCTGTGCAGGAGCTCGACCTTCAGAACTGAATTTTGTATTAACTTAATATTGCTACATATTCTTTAAAGCATCTAAATAATTGGACAACCATTTGCATAATTCTTTATTTTTTAAATTAAGTCAAAGATTTTTTTTTTTAGAAGATACCAGAAGTACAAACCTCTCTGCAATACCAGAGTAGTGAGGTTACTCTATGATTGACTAACATCTAGTTTTCATTGCAGGAAGGATAGGAATCACTAACAAATGTGCACTCTATAGACATAAGGAAGAAAGGAGTTTTCAGGGTTGAGGTGAGCAAAAGAGGGCATCAGGGTACCACAGAGCCAAAAATCTCTGAGCTGCAGAGGGTGCTAAAAAAATCAGGTGGTTCACCTGTCTGTGTTTAAACAACAAAGAGCCTTAGAAGTTCCCTTTCTATGGAGGAACTGAGGTCCAGATGAGGTAAACGGCTAAGTGACTCACCCAAGGTTGCACAGCCAGCATCTGAAGCATACTGCTTCCAAGTTCAGGGCTGGCAGAGAAGAGCTCACCTCACCCACAGAAGGGCTGCAAATGTTTGTTCCACTATCGGAAACAAACTACCTTCAGGCCAGATGGCCAGAGTTATAAGATTAATATTAATTTTTTTCCAAAAAGCTCTTTTAAAATGGAGAATAGATTGATGCAATTGAAAGGCCCTGTCCAAGAAACATGAGATGCACATAGGATAAGCTGCTGTAAAAGGACACGCTGGCAAGAGGCCCTCAGGAAGCTTCGTGGACTTCAAACCAAATTATTGTAGTGATTTCAATCAGCAGATGGGATTTTGCAAACAATAACATTTACAAGGTAATCTCCATTCTAAGTAATTGCCATTTCCCAGGAGCCAATTGGTGGGAAGGGTATAGCCACTGCGGGGAAGATGCACCTGCTTCTGAATATCTTTCTTACCTTCAATTAGCTTTTGGTTTAAGATATGCATACAATGCATTCTTGAATGTACTTACACACACACACACACACACTCTCACACATACACACACACATTTATCTTCATGTAAATGCATTGGGATCCTTAAAAGGCTACAAGATAGCTAATCTGCAGGATCTTAATCATTATATATAGAAGTTTCAGACTTGCTCTACCAATAGTAAAGAGCAAAACAGTGCTGGGCAGCAGTGTTCTTGTATCAAAGAACAAAGTTGAAACTCCCATACAATTATGTTTGATCACAGTAGAAGGTGAAATCATTAGATATTAGCGAGGTGCAGTGGAATAAAAATGATGTGTTAGCGGGGGTTCATTACACTGTATTTTCAGAGCCAAGAAGATCAATGCATTCATGCATCATGAATTAGGCTCCGGCTTTAGCCTTCCCTGCTCTCCGGAAACCCAACATGATCTATCACCAGCCATACATCACCGTTTCAGTATTGCACATTAACAAGAAAGCTTCAGTTTCCGCCTGTCAAGCTGACCAGCTGCCTCTTTCTGTGCAAAAGGGGAAATATTTCTGGTCCAGAATTTTACTTTGAAAACAAAAAGGGGCATAAGAGGTCAGTGTCGGCTGGACAACCACACAGTCTGATCCTTGTGTTGTCCCAGTGCTCTGATGGATGGCCCTATCCTCCCTGGCCTCTGACCATCTTGGAGACCAGCCAGCAGGAACTCACTGTGATGGCTTTAAATGTTACATAAGGACACAGCCTTTGTGGCACATTTGGGGTCTCCAGGGCACACCCTCTCTCCCCTTAGTGTTTCCAAACATCATTGGATATATTTAGAACTCTCAGATAGAGATTCCCAAGTTCAATGTCCCCCTCTTTTGTGCCCCTTGCTCCCAGCCTCCCTGCTCAGATCTCCCTACCTCTTGCATTATTAGAGGCTTTTTCACCACCCAGCAGTTTGCCACTAACATTTTCCCTTCATTTGCTTGTAGTCCACCTCACTTCCCCGCTGTCTGACCCCATACCTGCTAGTGCCGCCCCTCCTACCTGCTGGTGCTCAGATACTTGCAGACAGTTCTGAGTGCTGCTTTTAATTGGCGTTTAACCAGTCTGTCCATATTTAGTACTTTTAATCTTTCCTCATCATTCAATCCCTCCAGCCTCTTCATCATCTTTTTTTTTCTTTTCCTTTTTTTTTTTGGTATGTTGCTCTTTCCTGAGTTTTATCCAATTTGTCTATATCATCCTTCTGGCTGTGACATGCCCACCAGCCCTGAAATCCATTACTGCAGGGCTGTTATGGCCTCGATCTACTCTTCCCTTCTCCTCTGACACATTCCACAGCAGCACAAGCAGCAGGAATGGGGAGGGGTGGATTTTGCCCGAGCAAATCTAGTCCCTTTGCTTGTCCAGTTTGTTGCTCAGACACAAAGGCAAAAGAAAGAGCGGTGTTAGAACAAAAGACAGTGAAATGAGGTGCCTGAAAGGACTCAGCTATCATTCCTCAGGAAGAGACCTTGATCACAGCCCCCTGGAGGCCCACTCAGGAGGTCTCCACATCCCCGCTTTTTTAGCCAATATGGTGTACGTGGAACATCAAGGTTGCCAACCTGGGGGAACCAGCCTCCCCCAGTTAACATAAGGCACGTGAAGAAATGAGCACCTAGGATGGCATTTCCCACTTGGTCTAAGAGGATAAATTAGAGCTGGTCTGGGAGTTTTAGCTTGGAGTGTGTCAACTTCATGAGGAAGTGCAAATCTGCAGCAGGAAATACTGATCGTGACCAATGATTGACAAAGAAAGCACTGTGTTAAGAGTGGATAGTCGGCAAGACCCCAGACGCAAGAGGTTCAGAACTCAGAATCTTAGAAAGCCAGTTGTGTGGGAAAAGAGGTGTGCTGGAGTTGGTTGGAAGAGAACGGGCTTTTTCTTTTTGAATGGGTACAAGAAATAGCCATGTCTTTGTAATGATTTCATATTTACTGGGCATTCATCATTTTTTTTTTTGAGATAAGATCTTACTATGTAGTTTAGGCTGGTCTTGAACTTGCCATGTACCCTACACTGGCCTTAAATTTTCTGCCTCAGCCTCCTAAGTGCTGAGATTACAGGTGTGTGCCACGGTATTTGGTTTTGCAGCCTATTTTATTTCAAACAGGTTTCTCTTCAAACGTCATTTCCTTAGAAAGAAATTCTTTGAAAATACTGTCTAAAATGGTACTCTGTTTTGCTTTCCCTTCACATCCCTATAAATATATTATGTTTTATGTAATACTTTCTGGTCCATCCAGGCACAGTGGTTTGGGCCTGTAATCACAGTTACTTGGGAGGGTGAGGCAGGAGGATCACAAGTCAAGAACCACCTGGCAATTTAATGAGGACTTGTCTCAAAATGAAATTTAAACAAGGTTAGGGATGCAGCTCAGTGACAGAGTGATTACTTCACATGCACTAAGTACTAGGTTCATTCCCCAGAACAAGGGGGAAAATTGAAATATCCCTTCCCCTGCCACATGCTATAGCTCAATTCCCCCACCCAAATGCAAGCTGCCTGAGAGCAAGGGTCGCCCCTGAAGGAGTAATAGCAGTGCTGAGCACTGGCCCCATATTCGATTGGGGGCTAGTTAATTGCTCTCCTGCTCCTTTGGCTTTTTTTTTTTTTTTATACAGGTCTCAGTATAGACACAGAGGATCTGGTACACACATGGGATCCAATCCGATTCTCCTGAGATCTCTAATCAAAGCCCTGCTGAGTCCGGCTAGGGAGAAGAGCTGGAGAAACCTGCCTCCTTCAGATTTGTTTCCTTCTAAACACTTGGAGAGAAAAAGGAAGTGTCTTTGTAGAAAAGAAGGAAATAGAGACTCCCTTTGCCTCCCACCGGTAAACCTGTTTATCCTGTTCCGCTTTTAAAAGCCCTGCTCCGAGGGGACCCTTCTCCCCCAGGAAGCACAACTGCATCCGACTACCACCCTGGTTTTACGAATGTCGTCAAGCTCATTAAGAGATGAAAACAGAGCTGTGTGTAACTCTCTCAAGCAGTCCTTCCTGTGCGTGCCTAATTCTAAAGGTTGCGGGCTCTGAGCTGGTCCCCTGCCCCGGTACCAGGATCTACTCCTAAGTGTAGAAAACATAAATACAAGGGTCCTGACACTTGTGCATATTGTAAGGAAAAAAATAACTTTATCTATTTTGTGTTTGCTCCATCTCTCGCTACACAGTTACTTTTCTTTGTTTTCTTTTTTCATTCCCCATCACCTGCTAGACAGGTGGTTTAAGCTCCATCTACTTTGCCTTCTTTCTTGTTTATAGTTCTTGAGGATAACCATGGACTATGCTGGGAGCACAACGTTCTATGAAAGTGAGAGCGCTAGAAGAGGTAGGGCAGGGAGATGGCTCAGTAGAATAAGCACTTGCCTGGCAAGTGCAAGGGCCTGAGTTCAATCCCAATTCCGCCAAAAAAGAAGGGCCTGGGCTCTGATCCATCCGTTTGCCACTTCCTGCCCCGAGAAAGGGGTTGCTTCTGGAGTGTACTGGCTCAACATATCACGTGGCCTCTAGGGTACAAACCCCAGGGCAGCCTGCTTTCCAGGGTCTCAGCTATCATGCCACTGGGACACATAAAAGTGACACACGGTCTACCTCAGGCAAACTTCCTGCGCCTTGGATTACCAGCTGATAATAAATCATAGGCTTCTCTTATCCCTTGCTGTACATAATAAGCACACTTTGTAAACTTGTTGTGTATGTGTGTTTTGGAACTACACTGATTTATAATGATTGCCCAGGGAAACAGCAACATGGCAAACACTGCAAACTCCTGAGAATGGAAAGCTCCTGATTAGGTCACTGCACCTTTTACTCTCTGGGCTAGGGTAGTGTAGGTGCCTAGCAGACAGGTCAGTGTATTTCTATATAATCTAGAATTCACATATCATGCAACTTATCCATATAACGTATATAGCTCAATAGTTTGGGGTTCGATACACTATTTTAAATTTTTAATATTGTAGTCAAATGCTAGTAACATAACATGTGCCATTTTAATAATTTTTATGTGTGTACTTCAATGGCACCAATTATATTCGCAGGGTCGTACAACCATCACTAGATCATTTCCAAAGCACATTCATCGCCTTTCATCTTTTAGCTCTTCCACCTGGATGTACTTTACAGTCACCAGCAGCACTTTTAAAATATTCTCCTACCTCGATCCTATCCCAGATAACTGAAGTCAGAATCTTTGGAGATATGTGCTAGGAAATCAGTAATTTGAAAAAGTTCCCCAGATGATTTTAACAGGCAGCAAGGGCTGAGAGGTAGCACTACAGGGTTTTTTGTAAGTGATCGCCTCTGCTAGGAAGGACCATGTTTTGCTTCTGAAATGGCAGTGACTACATGTGACATATCTTGAGATTCTGTGGTCACGGCTAATTACTCAGAGTGGAGCAAAGCAGATGAGATGACGCAGACCCGTATGTGAAACATTTGACAAGAAAGCTAAGCCACTTGCAAGAAAGGTTGGATCATGGGATTTTGGGTTGTGGCGCAGATATTAAGTTGCGAGTGTGAGGGAGGGGTGTTGCAGTTTCCTGGCAGGAGGGCAAAGGATATAATAATTGTTTAGAAGTTCAGATGGAGGGAACCTGTGAATTCTCTCTGCGGGGTATCAGGGCTTTGACTGGTGAAAAAGAGGCTCAGTAATAAGACAGAAACAGAGCCACTTGGAACAAACTAACATGGAACTCAGGGTAGAGACAAAAACCAGGCCCTCCTTAATGATAAAGCACTGCGGAGGAGCCAAGGCTCAGAGCTGGAGCCATATGGGCCTGTGGTCAGTGTAGGGAAAGTCAGCCTGAGTCATGCCATAAGGGATACTGAGTGCTGAAATCATCAGATGATGGAGAGGATGAGATTCAGCCACTTACTGTTCCTGCCGTGTCCATTCCATTTGCCAGTGCCTAGCAGGGTACGTGGCAAATAAAAGTTCTCCATGAAGGAGGAAGGAGGAAGTTAGATTTGGCTTGAAACTGTCTGCAGGTGAGGCTCATTAGCAGATTCTGTGTGTGTGTTTAACAGATTACTGATGCATAATTCACCTACAACAGAATTTACCTATTGAGAGCATACAATTCAATGATATTGGGTATAATACACTGTCACTAATTTTTAGAACCCTAAATATAAATAACATACATTTACCATTTTAGCCATGCTTATGTGTACCTTTCAGTGCCATTAATTATAACTGAGAGGTTGTACAACTGCTCATCATCTACCTATTCATCACCTCAAATGCAAACTCTGTGATAAGCACCAGCTTCTCTCACCTCCACCACCTCTATCCCATCGCCTACTAAACACCAATCTACTTTCTGTAGCTATTAGGTTGCCTGTTTGTTCTAAATGTTTCATATAAATGGAATCGTGTAATACTTGTTCTTGCGCCTGACTAATTTCATCACCACTGAGCAGGTCTAATTTGGAGGTGCTGGAAGGATGGAAGGATGACAGGTGGAAGAGAATGAGAAGTTAACAAGTACATATTTCTGAATTGGTGGTAATAACAATCTCATCTTTGCTTCTACTCATAACAAGGACAGATCCTGTGGTTTTGTTTTGCATTGTTTTGCTCATGCTTTGAAAAGTGGCATCAGCCCTATGAACCTTCCTTATCCTCTATCCCAATCACCTTGGATCCAATAGACTTTTCTCTTTAGAGTTGCTTTTCAAGCTGGTAATAGAGCAAGGATTAGGAGTCTGTTATGCCTCCCAATTAATACACATCTCCATGATAATTAGTTGAAGAGATGCTTTGAAGTCCTGGAATAGTGTGGAAATCATTCTCATTCTGAAGGAAGGACTTCCTTTGTATTCTAGCCAGAAAGAAGGTTATTCTCAGCCTGAAATGAGCCATTCCTTCTATGGCAAAGGCCCCTTTCCCTTAACTCTGCCCCCACAGTCCTCCTCCTAGCTGTTTTCTCCTGCCCTCCTTCAGCTCTTTCTGTTCCTTAGAACAGTAGCCAAATTTCCCTCGTGCTGCTGGGCTTTTGTTGTCATACTGTGATGCAGAAGTGTTCTTGTAGTGGGTGCTGAAGCCTTAACAGAGAGGTGGGTCACGAGGGACGGTTGTCATTTGCAGCAGAAGATCAGGGTTTTCAGGACAGAGGGGCGCTCCCACACAGTCAGGACAAATGGTTAAACATGAATCCTATGTACTGACAGCTCAGCCTCATTCTCTCTGGTCTTAGGAAGAATGAAGCACTTCGGCTGGAGAAGAAGATGGGTGGGTAGGGAGCAGAGGGAGCCTTAGAGACAGGGTGCGTTGGGGAGAGAAAGCCAGACAAGGCAAGAGAGGCAGGGACAGACAGGTGGCTGTGCCTGACCATAGATAACGCCTCCTAATTTCCACGGCCAAATCGTATTTGTTGATCAGCCATAGACCTGGAATTCCACAAGGGTTATTTGAGGGAGGAGGCTTTCATAATGTAGAAGCAAACCTCTCTCATAAGTGATACCTGCACACACTCCCAGAGTAAATATTTATTAGATTTTCATGTTTTTAAAAGTGTGGTGGCTTGTACTCCCCACTCTGGCACATAAGATACATGATCACAATTTGTAGCTGGGGTCAGTTGGCTCAGGTATCCATGTTGAATTAGAGCTGATGGAGTTAACTGTGGATACACCCTCGGATTTAATGTGATTCTAATTCTAGTTCCCTTCTCACCAGGGAATTTAAAAATTTTAGGCAAGCAAGTCCTGCTTCTGTTTGAATTCTTGTTTCATCTTCTTAGTTCTCTATGTTTCACTTATATCCCCTGCTGCAGTAGACTGAGCACCTACTTTCAGGAGTTACTTCCATTTATATTAATTGTAAAAATTCCTCAGTCTAGCTGGCAGCAACTGCTCAGCTTCCTGTTTAAATACAGCTCTCCATTAATTGTATTCCTGTAGCTTTAACTACTGCTGTTTGTTATAGCTATTATGCAGGTCCACGCAATGCTGAATTGTTTGTGTATTCATTCTATGAAGTTTCTGCGAAATTACCTATAATACCAAGAACATTATCTTTTCATAGACTATAGCTTCACTGTTTCACTGGTTTGAATGCTCTGAGCTCTGAGGCACAGGGAGGAGTTTTATACTCCCTGAAGTCTGTATTTTTTTTGTAACAAGAGAATAATACCTTATTTTATCTTGTTTTATTTTATTTTGGTACCAGGGATTGAACTCAGGATCTTGCGCTTGCCAGGAAGGTGTTTTATGCTATTGAGCTATCTCCCCAGCCCTTAAACACCTTATCTTAGCAGTAAGCAGAAAAGCTATTCCTACCATAGATGACTCCTAAGACTACTTTCTTCTGGTGTTTGCTACATGCATCTCAGAACTTCATCTTCTCAGCCACATGAACATGTGAACATATATGTGCAGTGAGAATACAGAAAAAAATGAGTCGGTTGCTTATTTTAATTTGAGCTTTTATTTTTAATTCCATAAATGGGGCATCAGAGCAGGCAATCAAAGATGTCCCAGAAGAGGTCTTGAGTTTGTCTCAATTCACAGAATCTGTACTATTCCCACAGGAGAACTTAGTGAGGGGAGCCCAGTGTCTTCTATGCTGTTTCCCTTCTCTTCTGAACCAACACTTGGCTTCTTCATTGGGCCTTTGGAATGGGTCTGATGAAAATGGGGTTCAATAGGCTATGTATTTGTTAGGACAAGAAAGGTTACCTACTGTAACAAAGACACTCCCAACTCTCAATGGTCTAAACGTGGATGTTATCACTCACATTACAGGGCAGAGATACTGGTCCTAGACCCATGACTTTCAATGTGGCCACTCAGGGACTAAAGTTCCTCTCCTCTTCTGGTCCCTCCTTCTCTAGAGCTTTGGACTCCTCTTCATTTAACTGGAGGCAAGAGAAGGAGATGTGGCTGTAGCAGGGAAGGTTGGATGGGCCAGGCCTCTCAGCAGAGCCTCTTCTCAGTAACATGGTGCTCCCTCAAAAGGCAAGCTGGGCAGCGTTGTCTACTGACCTCAGGACCATGTCCTGCTGACTGTCAGCCATCTCTGCTGCCAGCAGGCACAGCATTTTGACTTTTACTGCTTCCTTCATGTTACCTACATGCGTGAACTCCTTTTTCTCCAGTCCCTCTGGGGTAAGGAGAGGGGAGCGGGGAACATGTCCTTTCTGCCAGCTAAATCCTACTGCATCACTCCTGGAAGCGGGAGCATCTGTGTGTTGGGCATCTATTATGTGCCAGGCACTGAGCCAGGAAACGCAGACGGTGGGAAACGGTGGCTCTGCACAGAAGGATTTAGGGACACCTTGGTGAAATTGGTAGATACATCCTGCGACATTATCCATTATCTGGGGGCTTTCTAAGGGAAAGAGCTATTTTTCTGGAATACATTCCCCTTCTTGAAACTTTTTCTTACCCTATGCCCCCCCCGCTGCTGATAAACTGATCAATAAAAATTTCTAAAGATAATTTATAAGGTTGCTTGTGACCTGTCCCTCTTGTTTTTCACCACTTTTTCCTCTGCCTCCCATGCAGGCTGCAGTCCCTGTAGTTTTCTGACTGTACCCTGCCTTCCTTTAGCTTCAAGTATTTTTTTTAATGTATTTCTAACAGGGCTTCCTCGAATTCAAAGTAATCCCCCAGCTTTCAGCCTCCCCAGTGCTGGGATTACAGGTGTGTGCTACCACGCCCAGACTTAGTGGCCAGCTCAGTGCACCCCGGGGGTGGAGCCAGTGCAACATGCAGTACCAGGGATCAAACCCCAGTTCCTGCACTTGTATAAGCAGGTGTTTAGTCTGCTGAACTAGCTCTCTGGTCCAAGCTTCAAGTCTTGGGGAAGCCTGTTTTGCTTCTTTATAACTTTCTCTTCCCCTGCTTTGCTTGGCTAAACCTTTTCTTATTTAGGTATCAGCCTGAGTTTTCTTTCTTCAAGGAAGCCAGCCTTGCCCTTACTCCAATCCCTAAGTTTCAGACAGGTGTTCCTTCTTTGGGTTTCTGGAAAATCACTGTCATTCTTAGTCCCAGGTCTGCATTCTTCAGGCAACAAGTCTGCCTGGCATGTTCTTATTTCATTAGCATCTGATGCAGTCTTGGGCCCAGAGCAGCTGCTCAGTGGCCCAGCAAAGCACAGCTAGTGCCATGTTCTCAGGCAAAGGCTTTTTTACTATTATCTGCTGTTCCTCCCATGCCCTTGGTAGTTTATACCACTAGGGAAACCAAAGAATAATGTACATGCCTAACATTTTATGACTTGTTACTTTCTATTTCAATACGTTTTCTTGCTTTTTTTTTTTTTTCAGTACGTTTTCCTTGACACATTTCACTGCGGGTGGTGTCTCCCTCTACCACCATCCCAGGTTACCTGGCGGGGTGAGTCATTCCAGGGCAATCATCCGGGATTCTGCTCTATCATCTGCCCATGAGAAACCAGCCCTTCCTAGCCTGTGAGGGCTTCCTTCCTCAGCTGCTCCAGATATCACTAAAGTACTAGAACAGTCCACACTGAAACTTTGAGGGGAGGAGGCAGCCTAAGAACTCAGAGGAGGACCCTGGCCCCCATGGCCTCGCTGCTCTTGCTTAATAAGCAGGGGCTGAATCCAGAAGTGCAGATCGGCACTCCTAGGCTTGCCAGGCTGGTCGACATCTGGGTACTATATGGGAAACAAGGGACAGGATTTTCTCGCTTGAATTCTGAGAAGTCATCTGTGTCATGATGGCAGAAGCCGCTCGGCTGGGTCCTTCACACATGCAGTGATTCACTCCTTCAACAGATTCTTATTGAGGCCTAACAGTTACAGACCCTGAGGATACAGAGGTGAACAAGACAGGTAAAGCCCTTGTCTTTTTATAACTAGGAGACTGGAACTACAGAAATACATAGGAAAAATGCAAAGCAATACAGGTTGTACAGAATATGATTTCATAAAGAGAGCCGTGTTTCTTGCATCATCGTGGTGAGGCCTAATCTTACTGCGGGTGGAAGACTTTGACTGAGTGGGGATTCTCCTGTCAGCTGCTGGGTCTTCTCACCCTCTCAGGACACCAAGTGTGCTCTGCAAATCCCCATCCACATGCCTCTCCCTTCCTACTCCCAGCAGGAAGCAGCTGCTCTCCAAGGCCCATGTCAGCCCATTCTTCATCCTTCCTGCACCTCTGAACAAGAAGTCAGGCCATCAAAAACAGCTGGAGCAGAACCGAGCATCATTTGTGCTCCATCTGTCAGGTGCGCCTGGTTCCCAGCCTTTGCCCCCTCTCCTCTCTGTGCTGATTCTACTCACTTGCCAGATCTGCAGGCTCAGCACTGCCCCAGGCTCCAGGACCAATTCTGACTTGGAGGAAGAATTTAAGCTGTTGCAGTCTGACTGTGCTGATTTAGTCTTGTCACTCTGGCTGCTGGTGTGTTGTCCCTAAACTTGTGCCTCATTCTGATGAGTGGATAGTCTGACACAGGCCTTTGTTGCTAAATCCTTGTATTGGTTATTTTCCTGGTGCTCAGGCCCTCAGAGTCTGAAGACAGTCTTTCCTGAGACAAGTACCCTGCCCTGCCCTCCTGTCCTCTTGGGGACTGTGTCTTGTTCCTTTGGCTTGCTTCTTCCACCATATTGTTTTTGTTTTTGTTTTGGTGGGTACTGGGGATTGAACTCGGGACCTTGTGCTTACCAGGCAAGCATTTATTCTCCTGAGCTAACTTCCCAGCCCTTGGCTTGCTTCTTGTAAATGGATGCCTGAAGGCATGGATTCCTGTGTGCTGGGACTTCTGAGTTATGCCTATATTTGGCTTCTTTCTTTTTTAATATATTTGGTATGGGGTCTTCAGGGTCTCACTACACAGATAAGACTTGCAGTGATCCTACTGTTGTCAGCCTTCCAAGCACTGGGATCACAGGCACGTGATACCATGCCCAGTCTCAGTCACAGTTTCAGAGCACCCGAGGGGCGGGGCTGGCCCAGCTCACCGGGGATCAAACCCTGGTCCCTGTATCTGCCTAAGCAGGCGCTTTAATCTGCTGAGCTATATGACCAGAGCAGCTGCTCAGTGGCCTGGCAAAGCACAGCTAGTGCCATGTTCTCAGGCAAAGGCTTTTTTACTATTATCTGCTGTTCCTCCCATGTCCTTGGTAATTTACACCACTAGGGAAACCAAAGAATGTACATCCTTGACTTATTTCTTGTGGGTGTCTGCAGAATATTTCCCTTCCGAAGCCCTATGGTTAACTTCTTTTTAAAAAAATTTATGTTATTAGTATGTGTTTGTAGTTCATGCAGCTTGCAGTCATCTTGGGGACTGGTTATATGTACCTGCTACAGCTTGCTTCTTTTTTTTAATAATCCCCTTCCCTCCTTCCTCAGCTAAATCTTTGCTCCCCCTTTCGTGTGATCTCTTTGCCTATTTCTGTGCTCCTCTTCTAGACTGATCATTCTGTTCACCCCTCACTGAGGGCCCAACCTGAGTAGACAAGTCTAATTCCAGATCTCAAAAACCCTGCTGTCTTTCCTGTCCTAATGCAGTTAATCAGTCCATGCCCAGCTGTGTTCTAAGATAGGACTCAGACTTCCCATGGGACGCGCCATCCTTCTCCCAGTTCCCCAGAGGTTAGCTAACTAAGAAGTCAGGGCATCACATGGCCAGCGTCCAACACGGAGCTGGTAGAGCTCCTTTAGCTATAACTGGGGGTGGGGGTGGGGCAAACAACACTCCCCCTCAAAACAAACAAACAAACAAACAATACCAACAGAAGGCCAGGGAAGCTATAAGTGAGGCATGGCAGTCTTGCTAAGTAGGGATCTCAAATCCCTGTGGTCTGAGCACAGATGTTCCAGAAACCATGTGCAGCCTCATTTATACTGGATGGTTAGTTCTGCCACGAGAAGGTTATCTTGCTTGTGCTGGCAGCAAGGTTGTCCAGTGGGTGCCTCATTTCTAAAGGGAAGGGAACACCATGGCTAGGAATGGAGCACCAATCCTTACCTTGAAGGGATATGGCTCAATCCAGCATTTTCAAGATTTCTCCTCATATTATGGATGTATTTCTCTTTTTCTCCCCCTGATGTATGGTGTTCATTCATTTAATCATTCAGAGTCCCTGCTCTCATAGATCTTTTGCCAATGGGAAGGGCCCCAAAAGAGATAGAGAAATGGGGGAAAGAAGAAAAGGGAAGTAAAAAGAACGAAGATGTGGTATGAACCTATATGAACTCACCACAATGAGCATAATCATTATGTACTACACATATGTACTGGTAGCAATGTTTTATAATGTAGAAAATTCCTGCTTCCAAGAAGTTTGTAGCCTAGAGAGAAGACACTGACACAAACAGTTGTTAGAGACAGTTGAGATAAATGTTACACAGGGAAGGGTGAAGTTGTTATGGAGAGGTGACCAACTTCTGCTAGTGGCCCTGAGAATGCTTTCTGGAGCCAGAGTCTTTAAGCCATCTTCTGGAAGTAAGGCAGGGGAACTGTGGGATTGGGATGGGCAGGCAGGAGTACACAGAAATGTTTCTTACTCAGTGAATGGTGTGGGGAGAGAGGAGCTTGTGTATATCTTTTCTCTGGGCTCAGCCTGGGACATATGGTCTACCTGCTGCCAGATGTGTACTTCCTTAGCTGAGAACTTTCTATTTTGTAGAAGTTATGTGGACACAACCTGCCATTTCTTGAATCTGTCCCTGTCTTAACCCTGGGTCTTGGGGCCTGTCTCAGAAGGTCCAGTATACAGAGTGATCCTTCCTTCTGTGGCCATACCCTCTTCAACATTTACTTTCCTGGTTAGTTTAAGCACCATCTTGCTCTGCTACTTAGAAATCACCAATGGTGGAAATAGCCAAGTTTTAGTTTCTCTCATTGATTCGAGTTCTGCCTTCTTCAGCTTCTTTGAATAAATTTCATTATTTTTCCATATGATTTTCATTTGGATGTTGGAAGATGCCCTTTGAGCCTCCCCATGATTTAGAACTGTATGCATTTCCTAGTGTGCTGTGGAGCCCTATCCTACCAACTTGGCTCTGTTCGGGCTCTGGGACTCAGATAGGGCATGGAAGGCCCTTGAGTAATAGGCAGCTTCATCTTTGTCCCTGTGTCACCAAGTCCACTTGTGCCCAGGGCCTATGATTGATAGCATATGTACTGTCAAATGCATCAATTTCTACTGCAGCCTCCTGGTTGGGATCCAGTACGTTGAACTGGGGCCCTGTCTAACCTCACAAGGCCTCTCTCAAAGTGGAGCCAAGCCTCTGTCCCTAAGGATGAGTCCCCAGAATTTGATGCCAAGTACCTCTGCTTGCCTTTTCCTTGGCCTCTTGCCTGCTGCCAGCCTCCACCAATCTGTATTGGTCCTGTTGTGGACATTCACTGCCTGCATGACCTCAGATCCCCCATTTCCTAGCCTGAAAAGTGAATGAATTTGAGTATATTGGTGGACACTAAAACTGAGCTTAGAGTTGTGGGGAGCTCTCTGTCCTTTTCCTGTTGCTGAAACTCAATATCTAACACCCACAACTTAAAGAGCACTCATTTATTTGGGCTCATGGTAACAGTCCACAGTTGGCTAGCTTCAAAGCAGAATTGCATGGTAGAGGGGCCTGGAGGAGGAAACGCTGCTCATGTTAAGATAGCCTGAAAGCAAAGGGTAAGGAGAAGAGACAGACAGAGATGGATATACTTTTTCCAGGTCACATGTCCAGTGACTAGCTTCCTCTGGCCAGGCCCCACTGCCAACACCATGCTTAGGTCTGAACTCATCTGTGAATCAATCCACTGTAAGCACAGTGCCTCTGACATCCACCAGTAGTTCTTATGGAAGCCCTACCTCCAAACATGTGAAGGTTTTGGTGCCAGGAACCAATTAGGACCTTGTGCTTGCCAGGCATGCACTGTATCACTGAACTATATACTTGGCCCATTTCTTTTATTGTTTTGCTTTTGCATAACATCCTGTTAATCAATCTGTAGACTTATACCATAACTGGTGCCAACCTGGCACTTATAGAACACTGACAGTGACTCTCTCCTGATATATCTTTTGCCCTAGGAGCCTAGTTTGCTTCACCCTGGTGCCACCCCTGGCAGGACCAAATCCATACCACCATACATTATGTCCAGAAAGAAGCCAGACATTGAAATGTTTTACATGTATTAATATGTGCGACTAAGGTTGGTAATCACTGGGTAGATGATCTCAGGGATCTGTTACCAAACTAGGGACTCTGAGACTCTATGCCTGGCCTTGGAACTTTGTTAATCACTTATGATGTCCTACTCTTTTCTGATGGTCCTGTCTTAGTTCCAGATTCTAGGCAGATATAGTCTACCTTCCTGACCAGACCCGTTGGCCAGACCTTCATTTTGATGAATGATTCTCTTTCTTGGTAGCTTCAATAGATAGCTAGATTCAAAATTCATTGTTCCACTCGCTCTGCTCAGGGCATGTGCCAGCTGCTTATGAACCTTTTACATGATGTGATCTGAACAGTTTATAACATTTTGGTTTTCTTCTAATTTATACTCATTCATTCAACAGACATGAACTGAGTACCTCATTTGTACCCTGTCTTCTACTACTTGCTGAGTAGAGGACATATAACATGTGCCATATTCTTCACATTTATAATTCCTGATGAACAAAAATGGGCCAAGGATATAGCTCAGTGGTACAGTACATGCCTGGCAAGCACAAGGTCCTGAGTTTGATCCCTGGCACCAAAACAAAAAACAAAACAAAGACAAAAGTAATTCTTGATCAAATCATCTAGGAAGACCTGAGTTAAAAATAAATGGATTTCTTTATTGAAACACTCCTCAGAATCTTTGATATGTTAATTATATATATGCACATCTCTACAGAGAGGATCAAGCACAATGCAATGTCTAAGTATACTGGATCACCAAACTCCCATTTGATGTGATATTCCAGAGGATGCCTTCGGAAATCCTGAATCTGGAATCAGCCTTAATTCTACCTTTGGAGATTCTTTTTTTTTTTTTTTTTTGGCAGAACTGGGGATTGAACTCAGGCCCTTGCGCTTGCCAGGGAAGTGCTTACTCCACTGAACCATCTTCCTGGCCCTTGGAGACTCTTGATGTGACCTGTAGTTGTATTAACTATTGGAGCAGCCACATTTAGAAGTTTTAGGCCAGCTATATTGCTTGGATCTTTTTTCATATAGCCATATATAAACAGGTCTTTTGCTTTTGGAATTTGGGCTGTTGACATTTTTGGAACCTGATTAGAGGACCTATTCAGTTCAGCTTCATTGATTTTGGACTATAGTTAAAGACTGTTGCATGCTTTTTTGTATTTGAATCCATCTGCCAGCATGTTAGCCAGGTTTCCAGCTATGTGTTTCACTTACTGAAGTTACACCTTGAGTGAGGAGGCCTTCTTTGCCTTCTTCCACAACTCTTTAGAATATGCCAACTGAGACAGATTCCTGTATCACAACACAAGAGACTTCTTTTGGAGTTGGTATCAGTCTTTTAATCAGTATCATTTGAGTTTAGTCCTTCAACAAATCCACAGAGCTGAGCCACTGCTGGGCCTATAACCATTCATCTGAGTCAGACATGAGAGGTTTTGGGAAACGCTTCATGGAAATCCACGTTCCCTTGGCCTACCAACTTGGTAACTGCTCCAAAAGAAAGAAAAGAAGCTCAGTTTGTCAGGAATAAGTCTTTGAAAGAAGAGATTATTTTATTTTTGTGAGTATGAGTAACCTATGCTCATTATAGAAAATGTGGGACATATAGGAAAAAATACCTGATTACCAACATCAGCCCTAGAGTTCACTTAAATTTTACTGGTTACCTCCAGTCTTTTATTATGCACAAGTACTGATTTCTTTAAAAAATGTGTTTTATGTGTTGGATATCATTCTAGGTATGGTACTAAACAAAATAATCCCTCTATCCCCCAAATCCTGTCTTCATGAAGTTTAAACTCTATTAGAGGTAAACAAACAAAATCTTTATAAAAGACACTTTACAAAATATCCTACTTTCTCTTCCAACATGACATGCTATCAGAACTATCCCTGGAATAAACTTCTATCACCAAATTCATGCTAGCTTCTGATAATTCCTATTTTTCCTTATTGAATATTTTCCTTCCATCTGTCTCTTTAACAGTACAGTTGAGAATTTTGGGGGAGTTAATATGAAGCTCACCAGCTTATGGTTTCCAGAATATAGTTTTTAACCTCTCTTTGAAAACTGGGACAACAGTGGTTATCTCCTGTCTCTTGGCACCTCTTTTTTACACTATTTCTGAAAGATTACAGATTGTGGTGCTCCAGTTGTACCTATCTTGAAGTAATTTGTTGAGGACAGAAGACTTGAGCTCTTTCAGGGTTATTCTCACTATCTCTCCACCCATCGTGGGCTCCCATCTATCCCTGCCTGAGTTTGTTCCTTCTCCTTCTTAGACAGATCCATGCTCTTGGCTGACAAGGTTAAAGTAAAAGCAGTTGTGATGTTCTGTGTTCTCTGCTGTCCATTAGCAATAGTAGCCTGTTCTTCTTCTTTTGGCCGGCTCAGCCCACCCTGAGGGCAGGGCTGGCACAGCCTATGGTGCTGGGGATTGAACCCCTGCACCTGTCTAAAAGCTTGCCTAAGCAGACGCTTTAGACCATTGAACTATCTCACCAGCCAATAGTAGCCTCTTCCTCCCTTGTGTCATTGCACTTGAGCAAGGAAAATGACGGCACAGTCTGAAAGAAAACCTTTTGATTTTAATTTGTTTCAACAGCTCTTTGAAAAGAGATGCTCACGGAATTCCCACAGGGCCAGGTGTTACGCAACACTTTCATATTTGCCCATGCCCTCATGGTAGAAACCAGGAAACTGAGGTTTACGATCAGCGATCAGCAAAGGACATAGCATGATGCCCTCTAATTGCAGTTAATCCCGAACTACAATTAGGATATTCATCTGAGTTAACCTTGCAATATCTGGGGAAAGAAAAATCTTGCAAGAAAAAGATCACTGAGGGAGAAAAAGGACTTCAGGAGAAATTTAATTGAGTACCCCTCTCATGGGGAGAGGACAACGGATTCCACTGAATGAGCCCCAGACTATAGCAAGTTTTCCCAGTTGCAGACATCCCACTGGGCTCATTCTGGTCTGTTCTGCTTGGAGGAGTGGCAGCACCCCGCCCCCTTCACCTTCAGCTTGGGATCCAGCCCAGGAAGCCAAACAGCTGGTTCTTCTCCATATGCAGTCACCCCAGCCCTGCTCTCTTCATTAACTGAAACCCTTCCTCAGGGGAGCAGCTGACAGCTCCCTTTGATTGGCTATTGACAGTCATGCTGAGGCTTCTTAAGTAGCTCCTTGTTAACCTGGAAAGATGACTATTTTAGCTTTTTTTTTTTTTTTTTTTTTTTTTTTTTTTTTTTTTTTGAGTCTCTGTCACCACCTGCAGACACAAGGAGATGATTTAAGAGGTGAGCAGGTAGGAATTCTATGACCTTCAAACATAGATAGCCCCTGAATTGGTGGACACAGGCAGGTAGCTTCTGGCTTGTCAGTCTGTGTCCTGGATCTGTCCCCATCCCTTTTTGTCAAATGAGAGGTTTCGCATTTCCCTCTGCAGGGCTGGGATCACCAGGCGAACTCAGAAGGCTTCTACAAGCTGTTTCTCTGTAAATAGCCTTTACAAACACTGTGCTACTAACAGACCTGGGTAGATGCTATTTTGGCACTGAAATGCCATCTTTTAGGGCAACAGTTGTGCAGGTAAGCACAGAAAACACAAATATCAAAAGTATTTAAATGTATAGACCAACAAAGTGATTTTACTAGTGCAATTTCTAAACAAAAGACCAGAAAACATAAAATTATCTGTAACAAATAATAAAATATAAATTTTAGCTTCATTTTATAACTAAGAAAGTCAGGTGAAAGCTAGGGAAAGCAGAAAAGAAGGAAAAGAAAGTGGTTGAAGTGAGCAGGAATGGAGAAGAAAAGGGATAAACTACGTAGCCACGTTCTCCAGGATGATGCTTCTTAGGTCTTCTTGCAGTGAGATCAAAGCCACTGCCAGTTAACACTCGAAGGGGTGGGTTCTTGACGTCGACTCTTCAGGGACCATAAGGACAGTACAGAGGATTAGCTTAAGGGGTACCTAGTTTTATGAATGTGTGACATACTTAGTTGAGAGTTAATTGCTATGCATGGTATGTCAGTAGAGCTCTGGTTGGGTCCTGTGCAAGACACCTCCAGACAGTTGGTCCTGGGGCTGCCTGAGCCCTCTCCACTCATTCTGCTGGATCAGCACAGTTCACAAGTATCCTGCAGTGTGATTAGGGCCCATCCCTCCCTGAAGCAGAGCTGATAGGCCAAGTGCAGAGCTGCAACCTGCCTGTGACTACTCTCTCCACAGTATACAGCTGTCTCCTTGTGTTTCTTCTATTTACTCTATTTCTGTTCGTGTTGCTACCACACATATTCATGCAAATGGGGGCATTTCAGGAGGTACAATTCTCTTCCAGTGTAAACCTGTTTAATGAATGCCTTCTGCAATAAAATTCCTCTACAAAATGTCTCTGGATGTCTTTCCCAGCTGTTGTAGGCAGGGTTTTATCCTCTTCCACAGGCTTAGAGCAGAAAGGAGTGATATGGGGGGGGGGGGTGAGAGCTGCCTGAAGACAACACCCTTCCATTAGCAGCTCTTTCTTCCATGGTCACATCCAGGTTCCAGCCATGCAGTGGCCCTCAAGTACAGCAGCTGTGGCTGAAGGTTGCTTTATTTTAACTATTTTTTTCTTCCTTACATGTAGTCTATGCTATTGTACTTTCCCTTGGTTTCTCTATTTCTAAATGTATTTGGTACAGGGTCTCGCTATGCAGCTCAGACTCATCGTGATCCTCCTGTTTTCAGCCTCCTCAGCACTAGGATTGCAGGTGTGCATCACCACACCTAAACTTCCCTTGGTTTCTCATTAGTTTGTCCCCGTCTCTTGTTGGCTCTACCGAGTCAGTCACATTCTAACCCCACTGGTGTCCACTTTATTGCTAACTCAGGTCTCAAATACCTCAGTTTAAGTTTGAACTTGAGCTCCAACCGAAGTGCTACAGCCTCAAAACTCCATCCAAGTTCTGTTAATACTTTGAGACCTACATCATTTTAATAATTCATGTTCCAGCAGTTTAATCAGCACCTACTTGGACCGTGTTAATCAAATAATTTTGTTGTAACACTGTCCTTTCCACTGCCTTCTGGTACCTCAGACCAATCTGGATTAGTCCCAGTGTCCACACTAAATAAGTGTTCTGGGTAGATTAACACCCTGGACAGAGTCATTCTCCTTCTTTCTCCTTTTGTATAAAACCAGCTACTGAGTGTTTACTTAGTTGTATCTCCTCTGAGCTTCTGAGAATGCGACCCTCTCTACACATACATAGATGTGTGCACACAAATGCATTTATTGCTCTTAATATCCACTCAGTTGTCAGGGGACAAAGCCGACCAGAAAAGAGACTAAAGATTCCAGAGGGAATTCTGCAAGGTCTAGCCAAATAACGCAGTTGCCTTGGCCAGTGTGGAAATAGTCCTAGACCAACATTCTGAACTTGAATGCACAAAAACATCACCTGATAATCTTAACAGGCAGGGTTTGATTCAGGTCTGTGGGAAAGCTGGAGCAGGTCTCCAAGTGAGGCCCATCCCACGGGCTGCACCCATCTGTGACCCATGCTTCAAGTAGTAAGTCTATAGAGCTCCTCTTCCTTTAGGCTCTAGATTCATCCATAGCACAGATTCCTCCTTTCTACCTGAGAGTAGAGTATGGGAGCCATTAATCCCTCAGTCCCCTACAGTGCTAGAATGTGATGTGCTATAAATTATTCAATTTTAATGTTGCCTTGTCTTGAAAATCTACTCCAATTCTCCAGTGGAAGATTTGGTCTTGTGTGCTTTTGTACTTCAATTCAGTTTAGAGCAGTTCAATTCAATGTACTTTAGAGGACTGGGCATGGTTGGTAGATGCCTGTAACTTTAGTGGTCTGGGAGATTGAGACAGGAGGATGGCAAGATTAGCCCCAACCTGGACAATTTAGGAACTTAGGAAGTTCTGTCTCAAAATTTAAAAAATAGCCGGGCGTGGTGGCGCACACTTGTAATCCCAGCACTCAGGAGGCTGAGGCAGGAGGATTGTTGTGAGTTCGAGACCAGCCTGAGCTACAAAGTGAGCTTAAGGCCAGCCTGAACTGCATAGTGAGACCCTGTCTCAAAAAGACAAAAACAAACAAACAAAAAAAACAAAACAAAAAATTTAAAAAATGAAGAAAAGCTGAATAGGTATATAGCACAGTATTAAGACCCTTGGTTCAATCCCTACTACTGCCAAAAACCAAAACCAGCCAAACAAAAAACCCAAACAAATTTAAAACTCCAGCACAACCCATTCAATTTATAAGACTTCTCTAAATTTTTTGATGTATCAGGCAGCAAGACTATATTCCTTTGGGATTTAGTAGACAATGATGCCACTAATCAAAGTGGAAGGTTGGTTCATATGAATGGAAGAGTAGACCCAGAGGGGAGGTGGCTGAGTTCATGTTTGCCACAATATGTGCCATATGTCTGTAATACATAGAGATGGAGAGATTGCATGCCCTCTAGAAGAGGTTGCATGTGTTTGGGACTCAAACCCAGTGTCCATAAAATGTGTGGTCTTGAGAAAGTTACGTAACTTTTATAACTGTTCTATGAATGTCTTCTACAAGACATCTGCGGGTGTCTCTCCTAGCTGTTGTAGAAAGGGTTTCCTTATTTTTAAGAAAGGGAACAATAATAACATGCACCTCATAAGACTATTAGGAGGATTAGATGAGTCAATATTTGTAAAGCACTTAGACTGCTAGTAGTACACAATATTTTGAAGAGGTGATTGTATAAAAAATACACTTCTGCAGATGTTACTCAAGAAAAGTCTAGGTTGGAGATATGGATTTGGGAGCTATCAGTATTTAGGGGAAGTCCAGGCTTCAGTGCAAAAGATTTTCCAGGAAGCTTGTAGGCTGTAGATTAAGTGGTAAAGGGAGAATCTATGATTCTTTAGGGAATAGCAATATTTAAGAAATAAACAGAGGGAGAGGAGGCAGTGAAGGAAGGTGAGAAATAAGAATGAACCAGCAGAAAAGAAATCAGAAACCAAATAAGTAGAGAATCTCAAGAAACAGATAGTGATCGACAGTGGCAAATGCCATAGCAACATCAAATAAGAACAGGAATAAAATGAAGCCATTTGTTTGGCTAGCTAAGAAAGCGCATTTTAGGTAACATATGATTCCTGTTTAGTCTGCCTTCACCCACTAAGCCACAGGCCTTCAATGTAAGGGACCACAGTTATTATTCAGCCTTGTATACCCAAGAACTAGCACATGCCTGCAGCATAGCAGGACTTTTTCAGTACTGCAGAAATACTATTTTTGTTGCTAGACTCTCTAATGACTCCTGTTCCTTTGTGGTCCACTTCACCCTGCTTGCCTATTGAATAATGAGACAGTAAACAAAGTTGGAGAATCTAATTTCCTGTCCTATCCTTTCTTCTTGGGGGAACTCAAGGAGAGGTGAACCCAGTATTTGCTCATACAGAGCATCCTTTTATGTTGAGACTGAGTCGAGATGAGATTGCACAAAGCTGAGGGTAGAGGTAGCCAGATGATAAAATTCTCAACAGAGGTCATCTTCTTAGTGTTCACCTACTGCCACTCAGGGGTGGCAGATCTTCCTGTTAGTGTGATGGGCAGTATGTAGCAGAGTCCCATTGCCGCATGTTGGGCTGGACCCTTAGGTTTTTCTGCTGGAAGTGGCTCTCTGGTTCATCTTCACCTCCTGGAAACCTCCTGACTCCTTGTTGTTGGTGTTGTAAAAGCAGTCCAGCTGGGCAGTCCACTGTGTAGCAGTGTGATCCAGCTGACTTTCAAGGTCACTTCCAACTTCGAGGCTGTAGAAGACTAGGTGGCCGCTGCAGGAGGCTGTGATGCTGAGTGGAGCCCAGCCTTCCCAGGTGGGGTCCACGTGGCAGCAGAGAGGGGAAGACTGAATTGTGTAGCTCTGTGCCTGGAGTTCAGGCTTTGCAGGAAGAAGAGTGAAAAATAGAAAGTGAGCCCAGGAGGGTGGAGGAACTTGTATGTTGTAGCCCTGCAGAGCACCCTGCTGAGAAATTGTAGTTTCTTAGGCCCCAATGGGCCCAGTAAGAAGGAAGAGGGCTGAGGGGCCGGTTGGCTGGAAGGAAGGGGAGCTCTGATTCATTCTCTTCTTAACAAATAGGATGGATTCCTTTCACTCAGCTGGACTCTGCCCTTCCAGGATGTACAGCCAGCGTCAGCACACTGCTAATGGGGCTTTGAGAGTCTCCTTTTGATGAGCACATCCCAGAAAGCAGGTATTAGCCATTTCTGCTGGGGAGGCAATGAAGGCATTTGCAGCTGAAATCGGCTTTCCTGGCTGCCCTAATAAGGCAGAGACTTTCAAAGCCCCATTAGCAGTGTGCTGACTGCAGCTCTACATCAGTACTAGCCCAGTTCAGGGGCAGGCAGCACTGGGCACTCATGCCTGGCCCCAAGAAACAGATCGCCTCTTTCCAAGGCAGCTGGTTTTGCACTGACAGATGTGAGTGCCTTAGAAAATAGCACTATCTCCTTATCTTCAGGGCCTAGTGTAGTGCCTGGTACGAAAAGACTCTCAACAAATGCTTATGGAATGGATAGATGTGTACAGAGGGGATCACCCACCCCTTGGTGAGCATGGAACCTACATTTATGGGATGGATAAATACCATGTAAGGTAAAGATGGCATTTGGAAGGGAAAGAAGATGGTATGCAAGAAGAGAATGTGTAGCTCCTCCCTCTGCCCTAGATTTGCTAAACTTCTACAAGAAGGAGCCTCCACGGCCTCCTGTGTCTCCCCAGAGTGAGCTTGAGGACCTTTCCTTTATTGGGCCCTGCAGGTGAGGAGTGGCACAGGGAGGGAGCACCCTTCATTGCCAGGATATTAGTTGTGTGCTGGAAATCAGTGTACATGGGAAAAATCTCCACTTTCTGAAAAAGGTAACTGAGCCTCTCAGAAGTGACATGCTGCCTTGTCCAGATTTACAGAGATGGAACCAGAAGGCAAATCCACTCTGGCTGGGCCTCAGAGCTTACACTCCTTCTCCCAACCATTACCTGGCTTCCCTCTGACCACAGAGCCCCGCCCTAGGAAGGCTGTCATCTAGACATGAGTGGTTTATAACAGGTGGTCTTTTTCACTTGCCCTATCAGAATGCAAGTAGTAGTCTCAAGGTAGAAAGCCCTAATTTTCCATCCACTTCTTCCTTTCTTATGATCCAAAAGAACTTTCCAGGAAATTGGTGGATGGACCAAGGTAGCAGCTCAATTATCCAGTAGCTTCTATCAGATTAGACAACACTTCTCCAGGTGGATAGCATCACCCCCACCTTTCTTTCCTTTAGCCTAAATGCATGTGATTTCTCATAGACCTTCAGGGAAGTTCTGGAAAGGGGACTAAATAAATAAATGGAACAAAATAGGTAGATATGCATGTACCTGGCAGCTAGAGTTGCCTTGTATTCACTCTGTGTATTTATTTGATTCACACTGTTTCTGGTCTCACAGAGTCTTCTGTAAGCTGCTAGTGTGTGACTGGGGCTCGCCTGGCAGTTATGCCATTTGAATATTTCCAGTCAAGATTTAGTCACTGCACATTTCTGAGAGTTTTCCAATCAGGAAAATTAACTTTCATCAGACACAGAAATTAATCTTTGTTAGTGTTGTTGTCAGTCTAACTTTGCTTTTCCCAGTGCCAGACATAGAAAGGGACATCCTAGGAAGGAGCTATTCCACCCCCGCCGAAGACCCCAGCACATCGAGGGCTATGTGGGGCCCCTGAGGAACTCTTCTCAGGTTTTCAGCACTGAGCTGTGCTGTTCCTAGGATTCTAATGTTGAGTGACTTGAAGTTGTGACCGAAAGAATGGTGGTCAAGGAGAGAATGTCCTTTGAGAAAGATATGAAAGCAGAATGGCACCCAGATGGATAAGTTCTTCATTGGTTCACCCATGTGTTAAATATACAGACTTCTCTTTTATTTTTATTTATTTTTTTTTAATTTTTGTTTTATTGAAGTACAAATATCAATGAGACAGTTTTAAGATACCTTGACAAGATGAATTTGATAAATTAATACATTGCAAACTGTTTCCATAATGTTTTGGTATCATAGAAGGTGCATACATGATATTATACTTACAGACATTATTATACCATATGTCTCTTATCAGCAAATACAGTGTAGCTGTTTGTGTATCTTATTTTTTATACCTGAATTACATCAAAGATTCAATAATTAATACTTTCTACCTTGTTATTTTCCTAGTGGTTGTCCATAGTACTAGAAGCTGACATAATATCC
>PVKA01009625.1:0-67670 GCA_004027165.1 Ctenomys sociabilis | reverse complement strand
CCGCGGCTCCTACCGTGCAAGCATGGCGGATTTCCTGATACAAGAAGCTATATAGACTTTACAGACCAATCACAATTATACACGTGTTTAAATGGCATTGGTAGGATCATAAAATGGCGGGCTTTTCTCTGGATAGGAGGGGCCCAGGCACAGCAACAAGAACCCGGAAGCCGGATATGGGCGCCATCTTGGCAGACACGATGGGCGGGGGAGCGAGGAGCGGTCGCCATCTTGGAATGGCTCCCGACAGTGACTGACTGGTTGGTTGAATGCATGGGCCCATAGAGCCATCAGCCTTTGCAAGCAGGTTAGAGGTAATCTTGTGCAAACTCCTCTATTAAAGATAAAAAGACCACAGCACACAGAGAGGAGACACAGACTACCCTCCAAATGCACAAGCAAATGGAGACAGGTTCTTCATCGCCCAGGGTGCCAGTGTCATAGCAGAGGCTCTTGAGACCACTTCTACCAACAGAAAGGAAAGACCTGGCACTATACTGTGCACCCAGAAAGTTAGCATAACACAGTGACAGAACTGTGGCTGCATCTCTGCAGCTGTGCACGGGGTTCAGATGAACACAGGCCCACTAACTTACACCTTTTGTATGCAGAGCACAAGCGCAAGCATTAGTGAGTCATGGTAAAGTCCACTGAGGCTGCTTTGCATGGTGAGAACTGAGCTGCAAGGAGCCCTTGTGGCTCTGCCAACATCACGGTCCCACCTTCAGTGGTCATCAGGCTCCGACCATACAGACCTGAGCTCTTCAGGTGGGAGCAGCACTCTAGCTTCTCACAGAATCCAGGGTGCTGAAGGGGAAACAGATAGGAGCCTCAGGCAGCTGGAAAGACAGCTGAGGTCATGGCGCAAGTACTACATAAGCAGGACACTGTGGATGCGAGTGTGGACACTGCTGGTTCTTCTTACTTGGTAGCCAGGGGCACCCCTGTCAGCAGGATTCCTGTGCTATCATGTCATTGCCAACCAAAGTCTCTGGTGGAGCATCCAACCGACTGAAGATGTTACATGTGCCTGCTGTCCAGCCTTCCCAGGCCAGGGAAGACAAGGTGATATCTTCCCAGCTTTCCTCCAAGAAACAGGCCTACCCCTCCCTCAGGTCTCCCAAAGCTCTGTTCGTCCATCTGTTTGTGTCTGAATGCACACCATTCTGTTACCTGGGCTGCTCCACTACACATTCTGTACCTGCCCTGTGCCTTGCTCCATGTAGAGGAAGCTGTGAGAGAAACTGACTGCATACAAAAGGTGCAAGTTAGTGGGCCTGTGTTCATCTGAACCCGGTGCTCAGCTGCAGAGATGCAGCCACAGTTCTGTTATGTTAATTTTCTGGATGCAAAGTGTAGTGTTAAGGCCTTCTTAGCAGAAGTGGTCTCAAGACCCTCTGTTAGCCCTCTGGGTGGTGGCTGTCAGGGTGAAGGAGGGACAGCAGAAGCTTTGCTCAGGCCCATGCACACACTCTTAAAATTTGGAACTGACTAACCCTGTGGCTTGCTTATTGCTCAGCCAACAGAAAACAGTACTGGCCCAAATAAAGCGCTTGGAGATAGGCATCCTTTCACTTGCTTATTAGCCCTAACTGTCTGTTGCCCATCCATCCATGCATCCATCCAACCATCCATCCATCCACCCATCTATCCCTGTATCCTTCACTTTCTCCATCTCATCCACCCATCCACCCAACCGTCCCTCTCTCCATCCCACCCTCCATCTCATCCATTTATCCATCCACCTTACCATTTCTTCTTCCATGCAGCACTTATGGACAGCTGTGCATATGTGCTTCTTTGGGAACTTGGAGTTGATGGGAAAGCAGGAGATGCATACATGGCAACAAAAGAATAACCCTTCAGCACTCATGTGCTGATGTAAAGGAAGTTTTACTGTAAGAAATCTTCTTGCAAATTCTCTAGGTTCTGGGCCTTCACTAGGCCTTTCCCGAGGTGCAAAAATGGTGAAAACTGCACTGATGTCCCCTCCGGAGATCAGTCTTTTGGGAAGGAAAGCTGGCTACACAGAGTCAGGGTCAGAGCTGAGCTCTCCCCACTGAGAAGCACTGGGAAAGGATTAGTTCTTGCTAGGGGTGGAAGGATGTCACATTATTTTACTTATTTTTAATAAAATCAAAATGGCTGCAAGGCCCTATTTGTCAAGATAGATAAAAAACCTGCATCTATGAGGTCTGAGGCGGGGCTGACCTGGTCAAGCACTCCAACAAAAGCCCCCTATTATGCCACTCTCACTGGGGACTCTGCTAAGCATCTCTCCCAGCAGATGTCCTCTTGGTGGCCTTAGGGGTCCCTCAGCTCCCCAGCTAGGATGCTGCTTGGGGGTCTTCACTGCAGTTGGGAACCTCAGGGTGTGATGTCAACGACCATAAGGGCTTTCCTCCATGAGATCTGCTCTCTGCTTGGAGGGGATTTCAAATGAGATATGTGTTCCGGCCACCTTACAATATCTATCCCCAGTCTCTAAATTTCTATTTCTAGTCCCCAAAGAAGACTCCAATATTATTCCTTCCTTCCTGGAATCCAAACTTCTCAGGCCCTGGTGCCCTTTCCTTCCAGGAAATGGAGCTCTATCAACTGTTAAGCCCAGACATCTGAACTGCAGAGGCTTGGGGGCGGCCTGTGTCCCTGAGCACCCCAGCAACTCTGGCTTTAGATGGCTGAGAAACACAGAACGGTTAATTCAAAGCTAACCCAGGGTACTTCTGGGGTGGCAAAAATTCCTACAGGAGCAGAGGGGACCTTACTCAGGTCCTTTCAGATCCCATTCATTGTTTCAGAGCATCTGGGTCCTGGAGTCCAAGTATCTGGAGACCCACACCTGGGCCTCTCTCTGGCTTACCATGTTTGGGCAGCTGTGCCACCATGCCTGTATGTACGCATGCGTGAATGGCCTGGCTGCCAGAGGTTAATGACTGACCAGGGTGAGGGTATGAAAACCTAGTTCCTCCACTTTAAGTTGAGATAATTTCTGTAAAGTTGAGGCTGGGGACAATATTGCCCAGCAACACCCTTCTTCACTTCTTTCCTCTCCTTCCCCTGCTTTGCCTGACTCCTTGTGTATTCTCTTGTGAGCCTGCCTTCAGTTACTCATACAAAGCCCATCTCAGGGCCTGTTTCTGGGGCACCTGACCTCTGACACTCAGATAGGGCAAAGCAAATCCCTGTCTACATGTCAGCCCCCAAGTGAATGCAGCGAGTGGATTATTTCCTGGCAGAATTTCACAGCAGAAGGGAGACTGAGTCCCAGTCTATTTCTTTTGTCCTAGTGGGGTCAGAGGAGACCTAGAAGTCTGCCCAGTCTTCCTGTTAGTTGGGTAGGACAGATGGCCAGCTGGCCCAGCACAGATAGAGGAGAAGCAGTGCTGCTGGGCACAAGATAAAATGGTGTGAGCTGGCTACAAGTTTAGGGAGCACCAGCTGTGGTTCAGCTACCCTAGTGAATGCCATTACAGGTCTAAGGTGGAGGGTAGAAACAAAACTCAGAGCCAGAATAAGGGACAGTAAGTATCATTTAACCCAGCAAGGCCAGCTGCCATGGAGTTTTGGCTCTGCTTGGAGCAGTTTAGAAGGCATATTCACAGGGCAGGCAAGAAAGCTCAGCAGACTAAGCATGTGCTTCGGCAAGCACAGAGACTGGGGTTCGATCCCTGCCAGTACCCGCTGTGCCAGGTCCATCTCCAGGTGTGCTAACCTGGCCACTGAGACTGGGCGTGGTGGTGCACATCTGTGATCCCACCACTGGGAGAGCTGAAAACAGGAAGATCACTGAGTCTGAGCTGCATAGTGAGACCTGTGCCAAATGTATGAAAAGGGGAGGCGAATATTCATGATTTGGACAGATCCTCCTTAACGTAAGGGGCCCTTACGTTGGATGGCTAAGGAGCTGGAAGCAAAGGTGTGCAGCCCGGGCAGCATGGCTGAGCTGAGCTTTAGAAGGTGAAAGAAGTTCGTGGGGGAGAAAAAGGGCAGAGGGAAATTAGCTTCTGGGACCTGGGGCAAAGCTATATCACTTCTTTAAGCTCACTTTCCGTTTCCATGACACAGAGACAATACTGTTACTGACTTCACCAGTTCCAGTGAAGACTAAGTGAGCCAAGCGTACGAGAGCTTAGTGTCAGCCTGGCCCACCGGAAGCACAGAGAAGAGCAGCCATTATGGGCATGAGCGTTGCTCAAGGAATTAGTTGGTCAGCCCGACACTTGCGTGGAGGAGCAGATTGAATGCAAATGTTTGCCTCTTGCTATGTCTTCTCCATCTTAAACTTGGCCAGCCGCTCCTGTGGGCACCTCTGCAGGTGCCTTCTAGATAGAGGCTCCCTCATGCTCCCCCAGAGTAGCCCACATTCTAGTAGGTGAGAGAGTGGCACAGACTATTGCACTGGCCTCAGTTTGGGTCTCCTCAGCTCTGGAGGTCCTCGTAGGTCAGCTGAGACCTGTGCTGGGGCTGCGTCTGTTTGACTTCTCCCTCTGCCCAACTTTGCCTTGGGCCTTCCTTAATGGAAGCCACTGCCGGTGTGCGACTCCACCTAGGACATACTTTGTGTATCTTCTGCATGTCTGCATACTGACTGGCTTATTTTCTGCACTAAAACAGGAGAGTCCAGGAGCACAGATCATGAGTCTTTCTTAGCACTGCACCCAGCACCTGTCGTGGAGCAATGCAGAGTATCAAAATTAGAACAGAGGAGAAAGTGCCCAGCTATGTTCACTCTGTGCATGGCATGTGAGTGGCTAGCTGAGCACAGAGGGCACAGTTTGGGGGCTGACATCTACCAGGAAGCTGCAGACTCCTGAAGAAGGTAGCAAGCCCATTTCCTGATGCTCTTCCAAGGACATTTCCTAAGTATAGGGAGAGTGGGGATCCATGGGACCAAAGTATGGGCAGACGGGCTCATAAATGCGAAGTGTGGTGGAGCAGAAGTCTATGGTCTGCAGTCTGAGTGGGCAGAGAGACCAGGGCAGAGTGACAGTCACGAGGAGCCCTGTATTTGGTTCTGGGATATCGCTGCTGGTCATAGGGGGTCTATGGAGAGCAGCAAGGACAGAGTGAAGGCTTTTCGGTCTAGCTGGGTTCCGTGGTAGTTCCTTGACTTGCTCTCTGGGTGGCGCTGGAGGGATCAATTGCCCTCTCTCCCCTCTATGGCTGTCTCACAGACTAAAAAACGACAACATTTGGAAAAGCTCTTGAGCAGCTCTTTTCACCCGGCCCTGGTGAGTGCCAATCATGGGCAGCAGGTGTCACTGCAGGGGGAGCAAGGCCAGAGGGCGTTGGGAGGTGGAGGGCAGGTTCCTCCCTGGGCTCTAGGAGGGGAGTGGCTGGGCGAGGAAGCAGAGCCAAGGCTGGAAGCTGGTCCTGGAGGCAGTGGCAGGGGCACAGGCACAGGGATTGGGGGCATCTGGAAGCTTCTCTGGGTCCCGCCAGGCTCAGAGCAGCAGGGCCCGTTGCTGGCAGTGGTACGAACCACTTCTCCTCATCATGGCTGTAAAGTATGGGATGACGCTAGATTTGATCATTAAGTAAATGGGATAAAGAAATAATTGGAAAATGGATTCCTGTCCAGGAGTAGAATTGTTCCCTGGGCTATTCTCGTCTGTGCCCTGTTCTCTGAGTAATCTGCAACAGCCAGGCAAAGAAGGACCTAAGATCATAGCAACAACAAACTCCGCCCTGAAAAGGACCGGAAATTATCCGCTACAGAATCAAGAGCCTTTGTCTACTGAGCGGGAGGAGGGAAAACTGTCTTTCAAGTTCCCTAGGGGTGGAGGAGAGGGAAGGAAGGACAGACACAGAGAGTCCTGAGTGAATCTGAAGCCCAGCAGCACCTTCCTTCCTGGGAACGAATGGAGGGTGGGGGTTATGACCAGGGAGGGGGTATATGGACCTGCCAGGGGCCTTGGGGTGGGGAAGCTGGAGAAGGTGGTGTCTATGAGCAGCTCGTGCTTTTGCCTACACATTCTTTGGCCTGCCTCTTGGCCTCTGCAGCTTATATCCTTGTGGATATCACACCCAGCAAACCAAAGTGTCCCCTCGGGCCCCAGTGGGCAGAACAGTGGGTCAGTGGTCCAGCATACAGTCCCAGGAGGAATGGCTTTCTGATGGAGGCGGAATGGGGAAGGTGGATGGCAATCTCCCCTTCTCAGGAGCCCACATCTTTGTAGAGAACCCAGTGCTCCATTCAAATGTTGACCTGGCTGTGGACGGTGGTGTGTGCCTGGAATCCCAGCTACTCAGGAAGCTGTGCAAGGCTGGGGCTAGCTTGGGAAACTGTAGTGAGACCTTGTCTCAAAGTTAAAAGGACAGGGCTAGGCTGGGGCAATAGCTTGATGGTCTCAGTACCTGCCAGGCAAGCACAAGGAACTGAATTCAGTCCCTGGTACTGCATGTCATGCTGGCCCCAGAACCCCGGGTGGGCTGTGCTGACCCCAAAACTAGGTGGGGTGGCACACACCTGTAATTCCAGCACTGGGGAGGCTGAAACAGGAGGATCACTACAAGACTGAGCTATATAGCAAGACCCTGTATCAAACAAATAAATAAATTTTAAAAAATTAAAAGATTCAGGAAGTAACTTGGAGCTTCCTATGTTCAAACCCTAGTACTACCAAAACAAAAACAATAAAAAACCAACAACTATAACATAGTGGCTGAATAACATCAACCTAGCCAATCCTGTGGCTTCAGGCCGTACAACCTCAGCTAAACTGGCACCTCTCACGCTCCCCACACCACACTGTGAAATGCACCAGAAGGAGAGGCTGGCTTCCCTCCTTCTGTAGGACACTGCAGCAGCGAGCTCTGTGTTAGCCACCTGAGGCTAACACAGCCAACGTGTTTCAAGAGGTTTCTTTTTTGTGAAAAGTCAGGGGCTGTTCCAACGGAGCGCATCAAGTTCCACCCAATTCGCAGGGCTGTGTGCATTTTCCCATACTACATTGAAAGGGGATGAACTGGAATCGAATGGCAGCAGCTGACTTATTTTGCTTACTTGTTTAAACATCCGGTCTCTCGGCACATCACCTATAACCCCAGTTGCTCAGGAGGCTGAAAGCGAGCTTAAGGCCACTTTAGCACAAAGAAAGAGCCTTGTCTCACAAATAAAATAAGGTGCAAGTTCTTGAGTTTCCCTCCAAGGCCACAGAAAGATGCCCAGACACAGAAACTTTGAATGAGTAGATGCTTGCCATGAAGAAAAACTATCCAAAGTGCCATGTTCCAGGCTGGGAAAGTAGCTCAGTGTGGAGCCCTTGCCTAGCACGTGTAAGGCCTTGGCTCAATTTCCTCCCATTCTAAGAAATATTAAATATTATATGGCATATATTTACTTAAACGCAGATTGCCCTGCATGCAATAGCTACATGCAGAAAGAGTTACAAAATTGTCCTTGGTTTTACAAAATGAAAACCATTGCCATTCTCTAAACATGATACACAAGGATTTTGTTTTGTTGTGTTAAACACTGGGAGGAAAACAGCTTACTTAAAAGATGGAGGAGACATGTGAATAAGCAAGTGTGAATAAGCAAGCCAGTAATGAAAAGGGAGATTTTATTTTCTGAAAAGGGATAATTTTATAGAATCAGTTTTTCTTTAACCCATCTCCATTTCCATTTGATGTTGTCCATCAAAGCATATCATTGGTCATCCAGAAAAAGAGAAAGAAAAAAGAAAAGAAGGAAGGAGGGAAATATGTAAAAATGTGCCTGTGTGCACACTTTAGTGGGTTTGTACAACTGATAAGCTAGAGATAAATGGAGCTTGCAAGATTTCAGCGTGTGAAGAGGCCTCCTACTATTGCTAGGACACTGAGGACCCATGCTTGCCCGTCATTTATGACTGCACAAGCAGTGTCTTCCCTGCAAGAGCTTCCACAGAGTTTGGATCTGGGGCTTCCCAGCAGTTTTGCTGACGATCACTCGCCCCTTAGTTGAAAGCTTCTACCTGGTAGCATCCTTCTCCAGCTGTTCAGCATGGATATGACCCCTGCCTCTGTTTCTCCTGGCCCACACTGGCGCTGGTGTCCCCTCTTTGCCCTCACAAGAAGAGTCCTGTCTCACACCAGGGAGGTACAGGTAGGGTGCCAGCAGGAATGCTCTCCTTTCTAAGTGCCTAGCCTCCTGAGTTATAGTCCTAGTTGGGCTGACCTCATTTCTGCTGCACTGTTTCACTTCACCTTTCATCCCAGAAGTTCCATTCCTCTCAGGCCCTGGAGTTCCAGCCATCTTTCCTGGAAGAAAAGCAGTCAGGTGAAGAGCTGTGCCTCCCATTTTTTATATGCAGAGAGATAACTGCTGCTGCGACCATAAACTGCATGTGCCAACTTGACTAGGCCCTTTTCTTGCTTTATTGTCATCATGTCTCCTGTACTGACCCTCACTAGGGACGTGAAGTCTCTCAGTTGCAGAGAGAAGTTCTAGATTTTGTATTCTGAATAATTAGTACATAGACTGTAAGGTTTCATTGCATACTGTGATACAAGAGTCATTGGCCCCAGTTTTCAAGTGGAGTACAGTGTGGCTTTTCTAGAGTCTAGTGGGAGGCAGAGAAGCAGAGTGCTGCTTCGCTAAGAGCCGCTTGGAGCCTGGAGCTGGCTGCCCTGCACCATGGCAGGCTGGCAAGCCGGTATGTCCTTCATTTTTTCCTTGAAACAGTCAACAGCATTCTGTTGAATAAATAATAAATCAGTCTCATTGGCCACAGAGTTGCTTGGCTGAAGTCTTGCCGTCTTTCATGCCTCCATGAATTCCTGTCATCCTTTTGTCTCTTACCTGGAGAGCAGTGGACATCACAGCCCTGCATCCTCCATGTGTCATGAGATAGAACGATGGCTACAGACTTTCTGGCCTCTGCCACTGCTCTTCGGGCCATCCCTGAGGCACATTTGCATAGCACAGTGTGAGGGGCTCTAGCCCTTCCAGTGGACTCAGGCCGGGCATTGATGTGTAATCCTGCCCTGGGCTAACTGCAGCCTTTGGGTCTCTAGCAAGGACAAATCTCCTGCACTCCTCTGGATTTGACTTCTGGGGTGAAGATCTTAAAATAAATAAATAAATAAATAAATAAATAAATAAATAAATAAATAAATAAATAAATGAATGATGGGACAGCTGCGGGCCTTAGTGGTTCGACGTCTACTGGACATGATGGAAGATCGTGTTCCTTGGACTAGGCAGGCTGAGGCTGTATCTCTGAGAGGCCAGAATGAACATGGGCAGAATTCTTCTCTTTATGGGTTGTGCTCAGAAGGTTGTGCACAATACAGAAGGCACGAAAGCTACCAAGTGGATACTCAGTTGTGAAAACAAGAGAGGGGGCCTTCACCATCCCAAGAATGCTCTGTATGTTTATAGAAAGAAATAGGTAAGAGACCTGTGAATCAAACTAGGTGGTGTTTATAATTTTTAAATTTTGGTAATATGTGTGAAAATAATATACATTCTTATTGAGTAGATATGGGTCACTTACTAACACTAAATAAGCACTATGCTTCAAAGACTCTATCACCTCTAAGTGTACAAGTAAACCCTACCAGCAATACAATAAATGTTGGGGCCGAGGAGATGGCTCAGCTTCCCTGGCAAGCGCAAGGGCCCGAGTTCAATCCGTGGTTCTACAAAAAAAGAATATAAATAATAAAATAAATGTTTACTGATCACACAAAAAGTAGAAAAGCAATAAAAACATCAGTACCCTCACCCATACCTATACATTTAACAAAAATACTTCTAACATTGACTAGAAAAAAGTATAGTTTTAGGGCTAACACAGAAGTATAGAATCTTATAATTGAAAATAAATACAGATACATAAGCGCCTGTTTAATTAAGCGCAGGGACTAGATTTGATCCCTGGCACCATATGCCTTGTCAGCCCTGGCCCCGGGCCTGGTGGAGCTCTCCTGGAATCCCAGCGCTGCGGAGGCTGCAAACAGGAGGATCACTAGGAGCTTCAGCTGTGTAGTGAGACCCTGTTACAAATACATTTAAAAAAATACAGATACAAATTGCAAACCTGTAGGTAAAACCCAAGAAATAATTATAGACTAAAATACATATATTAAGAAACAAGAAAATCTGAATACTGACCTGAATTTTCTTTTAAAGAGAATAAAATTGCACATTTCAAAACAAGGAAATAAGAGGGTAACAATGGTTAATACATTGCACATTGTTATCCTTAAAAATTAGCTACTTAGAGTATAATATATATAAACATTTAATTGTCTAAACAATATTAACACAGATTTTTCTTTTCAGTGAACTAAGAAACTAGTATAATTATCTTAACCATATAATATATATATATATATATATATATATATATATATATATATATATATATTTCTCCTTTCCCCATCACATTTTTTTTCCTTTTTGAATAGTTTTTTCCCCTTGTACAGTGTCTATTGTGTATATTGGATCTTATTTGTTCTTTCAGCTTTTCACACTAAGGAGACAAAATGATACGTGCACATATGTTTATTTTAATTATGAGTATCAAGTTGTACCCATTTATCTATCAAAGTCTCCAATTTATTCTTCTTATGGCTGAGTAATACTTCATTGTAAAAAAGACCACTTCTTATCTGTTCCTCAGTTGATGAGCATGTGGGTTGTTTCCAAGATCTGTTACAACTTGTGCTGTTATAAACATGGGTGCACATATATCACTATGGTACAGTGTTCTTAATTCTTCTGGGAAGATACCTATCAGGGCAATAGGTGGGTTAAATGGAACTTCCAATCCTAGTTTTTTGAGGAATTTCCACACTGATTTCTACAGTAGTTGTACCAGCTCACACTCCCACCAACAGTGGAGAAGGTTCCTTAATTTCTCTGCAGCCCTGCCAGCATTTCTTATTAGTTGGTTTCTAGGTAATAGCCATTCTTTCTGGGATATCAGTGTTGTTTTAATTTGCATCTCTTGAGTGACTAGTGATGTTAAACATTTTTTCATATATTTATTTGCCAATTATATTTCTTCATCTGAGAAGTGTGTATTTATCTCAGATGCCCATTTTTGAATTGGATCTTTAAATTTGAGAGGTCTGATTTTTAGTTCTTTGTAAGTTCTTGACAGGAATCCTTTGTTTGAAGAACAGCAGGGAAGCATTTTTTTCTCACACTGTGGGTTGTCTCTTTTACTCTGTTGGTGGTTTTTCTTGCTGTGCAAAACCTTGCTAATAAGATGATATCCCAGTTGTTGATTCTTGTGATAATTCCTATGTGGTTATTCTTAAAGTCTTTGCCTATATCAATGTTTTCAAGAGTTTTACCTATCCTATCTTCCAACAGATTTAATATTTCTGTTTTAATATTTAGATCTTTGATCCATTTTGAATCTAGTTTAGTGGATGGTGAAAGATACAGGTCCAATTTTAATCTTTGGCATGTGAAGAGTCAGTTTTTCCAGCGCTATTTATTAAACAGGCTATCTTTCTTCCTGTGAATGTGTTTGACACCTTTGCCAAAGATAAGGTAATTGAGTATCTCTGGAGTTGTTTTTGTATCTTCTAAGCAGTTCTGCTGATTTTGATTGGAATTTGATCTTATCTTATTAAAAAGCTTTTGCACAGCAAGAGAAACCACCAATAGGGTTAAATAGACAACCCACAATGTGAGAAAAAATGTTTCCTAGCTGTTCTTAAAACAAAGGATTACTATCAAGAACTAATTAAATCTGTATAACAGTTTTAGAAGCATGGCCATTTTCATTATTCTGGTTCTTCCTACCTAAGAGAAAGGGATATCTTTCCATTTTCTCTCTCTCTCCCTCTCTCTCTTTCTTTCCATCTTTCTTTTTGAGTGTATCTGGCACAGGTGATAATCCTCCTGTTTGCAGTCTCCCCAGCGCTGGGATTAACGGGCATGTGCCACCACCCCTGGACTCTGTCACTGGTTTAGCACTCAATGGGGGTGAGGCTACTGTCCATTTTCCAATATTCTCTTCTATCTCCTTTTTCAGAGTACTGTAGTTTTCCATGTAGAGTTCTTTTACATCCTTCATTAGATTGATTGCCAGGTATTTCATTTTTTTTTTGATGCTATTATGAAAAGTATTGTTTCTGTACATTTTCTCTCAGTGAGTTTGTTATTTGTATACAGGAAGGCCATTAATTTTTGAATGTTGAATTTGCATCCAGCTATGCTACTGGATTTGCTTATTAAATATAGCAGTTTTTAGTAGAATTTTTGAGGTCTTCTATGCAGAGTAACCTCTTCCTTTCCTATCATTATTTGTTTGATTTCTTTCCCTTGTCTAATTGCCCCTGCTGAAGTTTCCAAGAATATGCTGAATAAAAGTAGAGACAGTGGATTTCCCCTCTTGTTCCCAATTTTCGAGTGTAAGATTTTGTTTTTGGTCCATTTAATATGATTTTGCTTGTTGGTTTATCATAGATGGCTTTTATCAGATTGAGATAAATGCCACGAATTACAATTTTATGTAGGGTTTTTTTTTTTTTTTTCCAAATCATGAATGGGTGTAAGACTCTGCCAGAAGATTTTTATGCCTCTATTAGGATGATTGTATTATTTTTGTCCTTGGCCTTGTTAATATGGTGTATTCCACTTATTGATTTATGTACTTTGAAACATCCATGTGTCTGGGGATGAATCTCACTTGGTCATGGTATGTAATCTTGATGATTTGCTGCATTCTGTTTACCAGTGTCTTATTGAGGATTTTTATTTCTGTGTTTATTAGGGAGACTGGGCTATAGCTCTCTTTTTTAGCTGGGTTCTTCTTCAGTTTTGGTATCAGATTAATGTGTACTTCCAGGCATGAATTTGGAAATATGGCTTCTCTTTCAATTTCATTAAAGAGTTTTATTCTTCTTCTTATTATTATTATATTAGTACAGGGTCTCATTACACAGGTTGGACTCATAGTGATCCTCCTGTTTTCAGTCTCCCAAGTGCTGGGATTACAGGCCCGCACCACCACACCTAGTCTTAGTCACCTTTCAGTGTGCCTGAGGGGGCGGGCCTAGGCCAGCATGGCAGGCCAGGAGTCAAACCCCGGCCTCTGCATCTGCCTAAGCAGGCTCTTTAATCTGCTGAGCAATCTGGCCAGACCTCATTAAAGAGTTTGAGAAGTATTAGATTTTCTCAAATTTTCTTGAGGAATTCAGCAGTGAATCTGTTAGGGATTTTCTTTGTTGGTAGTTTTTTTTTTTTTTTTTTTAAACATCTTCAGTTTATTTATGATTTTTAAGAACCAACTCTTCAACTCATTGATTCTTTTATATCTTCTTGATTCTACTTTGATAATTCATATGTATCTAGAAATCTGTCCATTTCTTCTGCATTTTTCATCTACTAGAACACAAGTTTTCAAAGTAGGTGAGGAGGATTTTCTTGATTTCTGCAGGGCCCATTGTGACTTCGCCCTTTTCTTTCTTAATTGCATGGATTTGAGTCCTTTTTTTGTGATAATGTTGGATAAGGGATTATTGATTTTATTTATTCATTCAAAGAACCAACTCTTCAACTCATTGATTCTTTGTATTATTTTCTTAATTTCCAGTGCTTCAGTTTTTGCTCTGATCTTTCTAATTTCACCCCTCTTACGAGCTTTCGCTTTAGTGTGCTGTTCTAGAAGTTTGAGGTTCACATTATAATGGTTGAGACATTGTGTCACATTGAGAATTGAGAAGTTTAGAAGCTTAATTAAGAGGCTCAGTAGGGGATGCTGGCCTTTGTGAGCATCCTGAGCTTGTGGAAGAGAACAGCATGGGGACAGTGTGGGCAGATAGCAGGGCTACAGTATAAGGGAGGACAAGAGCCTTGCTCTCCAGCCAGGGAGATGCCTCAGTGGACTAAGTGCTTCCCCAGCAAGTACAAGGGCCTGAGTTCAATCCTTAGTTCTAAAAAGAAAAGAATAGATATCCTTGTTTGTTTGTTTTAAAGAGCCTTGCTCTCCCCTTCTGCTCTTCCTGCTTTTGCTGTCTGCCACCACCTTGGACTGTAGCCCCTGTGCCGTGCTGCCCTGCCTTGGAACCAGCTGATTATGGATTGAGCTCTGCACAAGCTCTGAGCTAAATAAATCTTTCCTTCCTTAATTTTGAATGTTGGGTATTTTGTCTCAACAGTGACAGAAAGGTAACCAGGACAATTATTAAGCTGTTTATTTGCACTTGCTCTGTTTTCCTGATGGGATATTCACTGATATAAATTTCCCTCTTAGGACCACCTTTACTGTGTCCCATAAGTTCCAGTATGCTAAATTGTCATTATCATTTAATTGTAGAAACCATCTAATTTCTTCTTTAATTTTGTCTGTGATCCATTGGTTGTTCAGGAGGGTGTTATTTAATTACCATGTGTTTATGAAAGTCTTGTGGTTTCTTTTGCCATTGATTTCCAATTTCATTTCACTATGGTTTGATAGTATGCATGGGATAATTTCAATTCCTTTGCATTTACTTAAGCATGTTTTGTGAGCTAGTATATGATTTTGGAAAACATTCTATAGGTAGCTGAGAAAAATGTGTATTCTGATGTTGTGGGCTGGAATACCCTGTAGATATCTACTAAGTCCATTTGCTCAAGAGCTTGGTTCAGTTTTAAATTTCATTTTTGACACTGTGTCTAGTTGACCTATTTTTTGTGACACCGGGGTATTGAAATCCCCAATATAATTGTATTAATGCTTATTTGATTTTTTCATGTCTGTTGATATTTATTTTATGGGGCCAGGGAGATGGCTCAGTAAAATAAGCACTTGCCTGGCAAGTGCAAGGGCCTAAGTTTAATCCTCAATTCCTCCAAAAAACAAAAACAAAAAACAAGCATTTTACTGTCTGCATCGCTAGCAAACTGCTTGCAGAGCTCTCAGAGAAAATACAAACAAACAAAAATTTGTTTTATGTACCTGTGTGCATTGGTATTTGCTGCATATATATTCATGATTGTTGTCTCTTCCTCTTGGATTGTTCCTTTTACAAGGAGGTAGTGACCTCTTAATCTCTCTTAATAAATCTTCACTTGAAATTCATGTTGTCTGAAAACACAGTAATTACCACTACCTTTTTCTAAGTTCCTGCTGCATTCAGTATTGTTTTCCATCTTTTTAATTTTAGTCTATGAATTTCCTTTTGAATGAAATGTGTTTCTTGTATGCAGCATATCATTGGTCTTGATCCATTCTGTCAGTGTGTGTTTTTCTATTGGTGAGTTAATACTATTAACATTAATGTTTATAACTGATATGTATGGACTTACCCTTTCATGTGGTTTTCCTGTTGCTAGCTCTCTCTATCTTTCCCCCCCCCCTATTTTGTTTGCCTTCCCTGGTTGATTTCTTTTATTGGGGTTCATGGAGTTGTAGGCCTTGTTATCACTTTTAGAATGTCCTTCAAAACATTTTTGAGTGCTGTTTTGGTGGTCATAAATTTCCTCAGGTGTCCCTTGTCATGGAAGTATCTTATTTCTCCCTCAGTTTTGAAAGATAGTTCTGTGGATGCATCCATCTGGGTTGAAGGTCGAGCTTCACTCCAAGCTGTCCTTCAACTGATGTTTGTGCTGAGTAGTTAGCTGTGATTCTGATGTGCTTTCCTTTACAGGTGATTTACTTCTTTATTCTAACAGCTTTTAATATTCTATTTTTGTGTTGTATTTCTGCAATCTTGACTATGATATGCCTGGTTATAGATTTTTGTTTTTGATTGTGGCTAAATGGAATTCTATATGCCACACTTTTCTGTACCAATTTCTCTTTCTCTACCAGGGAAGTTTTCTGCTATGACATCTGTGAATAGTTTCTGTTTTAAATGTCATTTGTGCCATCTCCTGCTTTTTCAATGACTGCAGTAATCTTAAGTTATTCTTCTTTGCCTTATCTAGTGTCTCATGTGCTAGTTTTGCTTTGCTGAGGAATCTTTTTCATGATCACTAACTATAAGCTTCTCTTCTATATCTGAGATATAATCCTCACATCTTGTCCTTACTTTGCTGCAGGTATTCTCAATGGAAGTTTTATTCTCCTGGATATCTGCTTGAATATGCCTTATGGATTCCATTTTTTCCCCTATGCTAAGAATTCGTGGCTTCTGCCATTTTCTTAAGCTCCTCTATTATTTGTCTGCATCTGCTCTAGAGTCACTAAGCATGGTTTTCATTGTGGATACTGTCTCTGCAGTTATCTGAGAAATTATTTTTGATTTAACTTTTTTCTAGAGACTCATTTAATTACATTGTTGTTACCACTTCAGAGAGGCTTTTGGATTTTCCCATCACACTGTCACTTGGGTTTGCCTCTGGCAAACTGATTGAAGATCTAGTTATCAAACAATAACCAAAAGTGTGAGGAGATAATAATGAAAAATATTTTTATCATCCAATGGCAGGAAAGAGCTAAACAAGACAAAAACAGAAAGCATAAAAGGAAAAATCGACATCTGAATGAACAAGTCTGACATGACAAAAAGAAACAAGGTAAAAAGACCCAATGGAAGAGTGTACTGGCAACACACACATCAAAGATTTAATACACAGAATATATGAAGAAATAAAGAAAAAAGGTAAAATCCAACAGAAAAATTAATCAAGTAATAAAATAAAAAACCTAGATGTTTAATAATCATATAAAGAGATGCCTAATCTTTCACTCATAATCAGGGAAAGCTGAAGAAAAACAGGGATGAGTGATTTTCTTTTCTTAGAATATGCACCCTTTTGGCAGGGCCAGCACAGTATTCCGGGCATTGAATCCTAGCTGCTTCTTGCACATTTAAAAGAACAAGATGAAAGGTATTGAACTCTGGTTGTAATATTTAAAATCTAACTTGAGTAATATGTTGAGAGTATGAAGAATAGTCTGTTTTGGTTACTGATACAGGGAACCGAAATTGTCCAGGCACATAGAAAATGCTTTGTAGCATCCTTTCCACCAAAAAATCTCATGCCCTATGGTCCAGCGTGGCATTTCTAGGATTGGACTGTAATGGAGTCCATGCACATGGAAGGAACAGCGGCCGGAGGCTCACTGTGCACGGTGACCTAGGAAGGGGCTGGGGTGGGGGGCTGGAGGGTGGGAAGGGCACTTGCTCAGCCTGCGTGAAGCCCCAGATTGGATCCTCAGCGCCACTTTGGAGGGCAGAAGGAGTAAAGTCAGTGGGAGACCCCTGCAGTAGGATGGACGACCACCTCGGCTCCGAAGTTAGAGGCAGACAACTCCACCAGCAGCTCTCAAAATGACTGTATTGATGACACCCTATCAAAAAGCATTGAGAAACCTCAACACCCTTATATGTGGGTTATATCTGATTCTAACTGTATTAGAAATTAAAACTGAGAAATTTTAACAAATATTTATTGGACCAGGGATGTAGCTCAGTGGTAGAGCACTTGTGAGGCCCTGGGTTTGATCCTCAACAGCAGAGGAAAATGACATATGGGGAATGTGGCAGTGAGCACCTGTAGACTGAGTTACTTGGGAGGCTGAAGTAGGAGGATCTTAAGGGCAGCCTGGGAAACAGGTGAGCATGAAAGGAAAAATCAACATCTGAGTGAATAACTCTGACGTGACAAAAGGAAACAAGGTAAAAAGACCCAGTGGAAGAGTGTACTGGAAACACATACATCAAAGATTTAATATACAGAGTATATGAAGAAATAAAGAAAAAAGGTAAAATCCAATAGAAAAATACACAGAATATATGAAGTATACCTTTTCTGGAGGGAAAAGCAGTGTCTAACTTCTGGCTCCTTGTAAGGGAGTGGGACTTTATTTTCTGCTTTCACGTTGTCATTCTGCATGTGACACAGGCTTCTTCACACTGCCCCTGTGCTCTAGTGGGAGCATAAGAGTGGAGAAAGCCGATAACCACTTAGTGAATTTATGGAAATGGTTTTGACCTTGGCAATCCTTAGAAAGACTCTGAAAGCCCAAGTCCCACAGCTTGAGAATGACCTGTGTGGACTGACAGTGGTTAACACAGTTTGTTGTTGTTGATTTGCTTGAGACTATGTAGTTCTGGTTGGTCTTGAACTCCTTGTGTATCCCAAGCTGGACCCAAGTTCATGGTGATCCTCCTGCCTCTGCTTCCAAGGTGCTGTGATTACAGCCACCATACTTGGCATCATAGACTTATTTTTAAAAAATTAACTTAGTATATTAGTTAGGATTTTATGAAAAAACTGAGGTAAAGGATAGCGTTCAGGTAATTAATTTATTTGGTAAGTGATTTCAGGGACGAGAAGTTGGGGGACTGGGAAGAATGGAACAGGGGGGTAGGGAAATCCAGTTATTGCTGTGAGCAATCAGCCCCCAGTTTAATTGGGGGCCTCCAGAGAAATCTTGTAGAATTTACCTTCGACTTAGACGTCCAAGACCAGGACATGTGGCATATCTATGCAAGAATTGCTCCCAGGAGCGTTTGCTTCCTGGCCCTTCTTGATTTGTCAGCACACCAGGATTCCTGGGCTTGTGTGGAGACATATCTGGTGGTGCTGCAGAGATGGAGCTGTCAACTCCACCTGGGAACAGCTGGTTGCCACAGCAACTGCTGAGAACAGCGAGCCCAGAGAATGTGAGGTGGGCCCTGAAAGATGCCCAAGACATTATGCGTGAGTGCCAAGTTCCAGAATAATAGATACACAAGGCATCTTGATGTAAATAATAGCCACACCCAGACAAGAGCAGATATTAAGAATACATATATACAACGTCAACAAGGGACACGTGCAAGTGTTGTGATCCCATAAGGTTGCACTGAAGGGGAAAAATAAAATTTTAAATAAAAGCCCATGAAGATTGCTTCCAAGACCAAGTGACTCTTTGTGTAAACCCCTGCATAAAGATGGCCTTGCAATGTAACAGGATATTTCTTCTGTATAACCCATGCTTTGTGTAACTGATGGCCGGAGGATGTAACCTAGAATACTTAAACTCCCTTAGCAACCCAAGATGCATCAGTCATAATTCACCAAATCTGCCTTTGTATAGCCCCTCTCACTTTCCCTTTTAAAGCCTCAAAACCCTGCCCCGACTTTTTTTGAGAAATCCTAGTCAGGAGCACACTGGTGTAATGAACTGCCTCCTTAATGTTCTCAGCCATTTTTTCCTGTGTGTGGTCTGTTTTCTGCAACTGTATCACCTAGTGACACTGTAGCTATTCTGGTCTATGTAAGCGCTAAATATTCCCACAACCAGAAATAACAAAGGGATTTGTCACAACAGGACAACTCCTTAAACAAGCTAACTTATATTTACATTTTGTACATATTTATCACTTATACTTGCAGTGCATATGTGAGTATTTACATATATACATATTAAATACAAGTGCATATTCAAACATATTTAAAAGTCCTATGATTTATGCACATCAGATTTTAAAGGAAAAGAGCTAGATTGGGGCTATGGGTCATGTAAGAGACTTTTAAATTAATATTTTTTGGTAATCTACTTTCTCACTTAAACTGTAAAGACAGATTTGAAATTTATAAACAAATCCACTGAAATTCATTCATAAACCTTGTTTACTTCTTTTTCCATGGGGCACAAGAAAGGGACTCAAAACCAGGCCAAACAGAGGGGCTCCAAGAAAATGGCTTGTGGAGGATGATATCTTCCTATCTTTGTCCATTTGGGCTGCTGAAACAAAATACCTGAGGCTGGTGAATTTTTCAGTTACAGAGAAAGTAACTGAGATGAAGGGAGCAGCACACTCCCCTCAGTGTGGGAGGGCTGCTCTGTGCTTGCAGGTTGGCATCTTATGGCTGTGTCCTCCACAGGACAGAAACCCTACGTGCTCCAATGGAGGAAGGGACAGAAGGCATGCAGGTGCCCCTCAGGCCTTAGCATAAAGCATTAATATACTCTTGAGGGCAGGATCCTCAGGGCTCTATCACTGTTCACTGCCTCACCTTTTAACACTGCTGCAGAGGGGATTAAGCTCCAACATGAGCTGTGGAAGAGGCACAAATACTCAAGCCACAGTACTACAAGAGGTAGAGGTGGCCAGCTGGCCCTTCCCACAGTGCTTCCCCCACTGCTCCAGAGCCCTGCCTAAGGAGAACAACTGGGCAACAGAATGGCAAAGATCCCTTAAAGTTTGAGCATAAAGATGAGCAGAGATGTGCTTTGCTTTCTCTCCGGAGAATTCTCAAGGTAGGAGGCTGACTCGGAGCGGATTGTGTGACAAGTGAGAGGCGAGGGTGGGCAATGATAAGAAATGGGGGAAATGACAAGAGATGGGCATGTTGACCTCTGTCCCTAGTTCCTGTCACAGACCAAATGCCCTGAAGCCCTTGGCATTTCCTGAGTGAGAAGGATGCCAGGAAACCCATTCCAATATTTGGTCTTGAGTCTAGATTTTGACTCAGCTCCTGAGTGCCCTGGACTGGTCCCTGCCAGGACCACCTTTGATTCTCATAAGCCACTGGGTGGGCTCTGGCCTGGGGGCTGTTCAGCAAAAACACCATGCCTGGGAGGAGATGCTTGGAGCTCACAGCCCTGTGCCCATTCTCTGGAGAGGGAGGAGGGGCTGCAGATAAAGTGAACAAGTGAGAAAGCAGCCTCACACTTGTAGGGCCCGGGAGCTCTGTGTTGCTGAGCACATTCACATGCCAGAGGGGAGCACAGCCCAGCCCTACAAGGGCAGAAGTCTCCATACCCCTCTACAAAGGTACGTGTCTCCCCCTGGCTGCTCATCTGAGTCTTCATTATATCCTTCATGAACACACCAGTCAATATAATTGAAGCACTTCCCTAAGTTCTGCTCTCTGAATCAGGAACTGAACCCAAGGAGGTCATCTTGGGAACCTGACACAGCCAGTCAGAAGCTCAGACAACCTGAGGCTGAGATTGCCACTTGTAGCAGGGCCTGCCTTGGGGCAAGTGCTCTCAACCTATGGGCTTGACACTATCTCCAGAGAGGCAGCATTGGGATAGAATGGAATCAGATGACAGCAGCAGGTGCCAGTGGAGAGCTGCTTGCTGGGTAGGAAACGAAGCTCTGTTCTGGTTGGTGTGGAAGACAAAGAAACACCCTGGCCTACCTGTCTCCCAAAGGGCCACTTGTTGGGAAGCTGCTCCTCCACTCTTGGTCCAGGCAAAAACAAATAAACAAACAAATAATAAGCAAACAACATGCATTTTTGAAGAGCCAATTGGACTCCTATGGGCTCAAGCTCTCTTCCTCTTCTTCTTTGCACTGGGAATATGAATCCAAGACCTCATGCCTGCTAGGCAAGCTATATCCTCAGCTATTTTTGTTCTACTTGAGATAAGGTCTCAATAAGCTGTCCAGAATGGACTTAAACTTTGGCTCTTCTGACTCAGCCTCCTGGACACTGGAGTCACAAGCACACATCACCATCTCCAGGTATGAAGCTATCTTGAAGGAATCCCATCTAAGAGACCTGCCTGCTGTGGTCAGCAGTGTCTTGCTGCAGAAGGCTGTGGTGGCTGACATGAGAAAGAGCACTCAGACCTCTTCTGGGAGCAGAGAGACCATTGTTGGGAGTGGGTATCTTAAAACCCAGCCCTGCCTGCTCACAGTAGGCCATATCACTGCCTGCCTGTGGCCAGTTCTGGATGACTTTGCCCCTTCCCTTCCCTGACTATCAACTTGGAAGAGCCAAGGACAGGCATCAGGGTGGAGAGGGAGGAGAACAGAGCGGCCCACTTCTCCTCCTGTCCACAGAGTAGGTTGAGCTGGAGAGGGAAGAAGCTCACGCAAGATTGAGTTTTGATTTAAACAAGGCTGTGCTCCCAAGCTTGAAAATACTAACACCATTATGATAGCATAGTCACTGGAGAGCTATGCAGTGGCCTGAGCTGTCATTCAATTGTGGGAGAGGAGAGCTGACAGGGCAGAGCCACAGAACAGTGATCTGAGAAAAGATAAAGCTTTTAAAAAACATGCCTAGAAGTTTTGTTGTTCTATAAATGAGTTATTATTCTTTGTATTTTAAAATACATCACCCACCAAAATGGTACACACATCCAGGAGGCTGAGGCAGGAGGATGGTTTGGGTGCAGCATCTGGGGCCAGTCTACCAAGACACTGAGAGCCTGTCTCAAAAATGTATGAATGAATAAAATAATGCTGGGTATACTTAGGAAGAGTCAGATGCAACTATGCCCAAGTATTTCTTGTGTTGAAGAGACTGTTGCAGGCGTTCAACCTCAATTGCCTTCTGTCAGTATTCTATAGAAGCCCTTATTTGCTGAGGTGTCCACTGGCTCTGAAGTCGTGTGGGCAGAGAGAGTGCTTGCCTAAGCCAGTGGTTCTCAAAGGAGGCATACCATCCCCTAAGTGTGTGTGTGTGTACCCTGGAATTGGTGAGGCGTTGGCATCCTGTGGGGACACCCCCACTCCAGCCATCACACCTGAGGTCTAGGAGAGCCCAGTGTCTTGTGGTGTGTGGCACAGTCCTTGCCGAGAGAATGGCTCCATGTCCCATGCAGGTCTGATGTCTTATGAGCCTTTCATGTGGGGTAAAATGCTCTTGGAAAAGCTCAAAGTATCTTCTTGCATGATTTTTGCCATATCCTGAACTTCCTGAAGATGTAGATGTTATGTCAACCAAGAGAGAACTGTCTTGGGTTTTGTTTCAAATGTAATTCAGTGTTGTTCACCATTTTGGAGAATCACACCACCCATGGCAATGGCCTTGTGCTACATGAGTCATCCCTGCGTCCGGCTGCATTAGTAGCTATATAGCCTTGGCATTTTCTATTGTACCCACAAGCGCCTCTGTACTTTATTGTGTCCTATGGAGGATGCAGTCTGGACATTTGCTTATCAAAAGATACATTCTTCCATAACAACAATAATTGTTATTAGTTTTCTGTGGGGCAGATCAAACCTAGGGCTCCCTATGTGTTAGGCAAGCACTCTATCACTGAACCACAACCCCCACACCACCAAAAATTGCATTTAACTATCCTTTTCATTACAGCTAGAGTATCATAATCTGGTTCTCTTTTGAAATGTACATCTGTAGGTCAATCACACTATCTATGAATTCTGTGTATTGAAAGAGGGTAGTTATAAGAAGTGTACTCAGAGGAATAGATAGCCTGCCAGCACAGAGGAACTGCTTGCTCTGAAAAGTTCAAGGCTATCATGGGTTCTTTCATTTGCTGGTGGTTGCTTGGGTGTACTATATCTGCGGGGTAGACTGCAGAGGAGCTAGGGGACATGTCTTTACTCCTACAAATAGAAGGAAGAACATGGTGTCTTTTCGTCACTGTTCTGTTTCAACCATGTGCCTGATTCTCATAGCCATGAGGTTAGAAAATCTGGGGACAAAGTCCACAAACTGAGGTGGCAGCTGGCACCTCTGGGGCCACCCCATATTTTCATTTAATCTATTTGTAAGCCCACAGGTATGAGTAATTCAGACACAGGACTATGACTGTCATTGCCATTTTATTTTGTTATTGTTAAAATTTGCTTCCCCAGACAAAACAAAACCAACAGAACCAAAACCCTTTCCAAAGGAAAAAAGCAATAGCGCACATGGTAGAAAATTAAAACAGCACAAAGTGTTTACAAAGCAGATTCCATCTCCTTCTGCCTGTTGCCGATCTGTTTCCCAGAGGCAACAAATATTACCATTTTTTTGTGAAGTTTCTAGAAAAATCCCTTGCATATGAAAGGGTATGTGTATATGTGGACATGGACATCCTTTTACTAACAATGGGTTTGGCCTGATAAACATAGCTCACATTGAAAACATCATTAAATGGAAAATGCTTTTAAACCTCCTGACCTACTAATAACTCACACACCTTAAACATTTCAGAACACTTCCATGCCCGGCAGAATCATGACCACTTTGAGTGTTGACTATCTCCTGAGGTTATGGATTCTGTACGCAGAAGATGCTGTCCACACAGCACATCAGAATATCAACTCTTTCCCCGTGTGATCGAGGTGCCCCTTTCCAGATTTGCGAAAGCCGGAGAAAAGACCGAGGTCCAAATTTGTACTACCAGTTCTGCTGAGGGCATATAGGTGCTTTGTACACCATATTAAATTACAAAGTTACAATCCAACTCGGACCGCGTCAGGTGCCTGGCTGGGTATGCGAGCCCGGAAATCTGCGGCCTCCCTCGCCTGCCCTCGCGTAGTCCTCGAGCCTGGCTCGGGCAATGGCTGCCTGGGTGGGTTTTCAGCGCTCAAGAGAGCTCTGCCCAGGGGAAGAGAGGAGCGGCCAGTAGCTGGGCAGGGTCAGAGCCACTCCAGGGAGGAGTGTGGAGCAGCGGCGGCAGAAATGACAGAAGAGGAGCTGGAGAGATAGCTCAGTAGAAAAAGGTGCTTGCCTAGCAAGTGCAGGGTCCTGAGTTCAATCCCCAGTACCGAGAAAAAAAGCAGAATGACCAGCGAAATTGGAAAAGAAAAGCTGGGCCATATGAAACCAGGGGACTTAAAATTAGTGATTACTTTGGGTTTGCTGGGGGAAGTGGGCCAGGAACCAGCCCTGGCAGAAGTGCTCCACCAGTCGCATGATCCTCACTGCAGCGTTCCTTATCCCACCCCTTACCGCGGCGAGTAGAGCTATGGCGTAGATGGCAGCACTGCGAAGGGGGCATTGGAGGACCAGTCTGCTCTGCCAGCCCTCGTGTCAGTGATGCTAGCAACACCCAGATTTGATACAGAGCAGCTGGCACAGAGGAGCTGGGCTCCGCTTCACTTTCGGATCAGCTCAACTAAACAGCACCTCTTCTGCAGGATCTGGCAACACAGAGCACTCCTGCGGTTCCCAAAAGCAGATCTCCATCCAGCACAGACAGTCTGACCTCACAGCAGAAAAAATATCTGCACTAGGAAACAGTAAAAATTCTGACTTAGAAAACAAGGAAGAATAGATGATTTATGAACAGCCAACTGTGATTTAAGATGGCAAATTGACAAACAGCAAGAAATGCTAGAAAAAGTTACAATCCAGACCATCATAAATTGGGAGCTGTCAATACCCGCATATAAATATACACATGCACATGTGTCTTTATGTGAACATGTTTTTAAATGCACTATAATTATTGTGGGTTCTTCCTTTCTCTTCTGTCCTCCTTGCCAAATGGAAGGAACACAAGCATCTCTGAGACGGTCTCACTTAGAGGCTGATTAAGAAGTCATCTTCTTGGTATGGTAAAATAGCAAACTATGTCAATGATTCTCCAATCCATTTTGTCATTTATTTTCTTAGTCTGTATTTTAATGCAAAATATCTTCTGTAGAAATAAAAATCTGTTCTTTTAAGGATCCAGGAGTTCAGGCAGAGGGCATCCAAGCTGAGTTGGAAGCATCAGGTGGGGGTGGGGAAGCCCTACCCTCCCTGTAGGTGCTTCTGCCCATGTGGGAGGCTCCCAGGTGCTCTACATGGGCAGGGTGATGGCGTGAGGCTGGGGCCTGGAGATACTTTGCTCCTCAGAACCTCAGTTTTTCCTCTCTTTGCGTCATTACAGGGTCTTCCTTGCCTCTACTACAACTCTCTCATTTGAAAATAAGATCTGAGGAACCCATTTTTCCCTGGTTATTTCATTCGCCAGGTTTCTTTTCTGACTGAGCCAGATTTGGGGAGCCATTCCTGGTCTTCCTGTTCTCTGTTCCCATCTATCTCAAGCCTTCACAAAGATGTTGTTTCTGCCGGCTCTCTAGGCAGGGTGCCAGGCTGTCAGGGTTGGGGGATGGACCTCCTGGGGCCGCCAGGGACCCCAATGCCGGCTTAGGACTGCGAGCACACTGAGTCAGGGAAGATCCTGGGCTCCGCAAACATTGTGGAGCTGCCATCTCCAAATACCTGGCCAGCACACCAGCTGGGTTGCAGTTCTGGGAAGGAGGAACAGGGGGAGCAGCAATATGAGGGTACAGGTGCTATTGTAGGTGGGGCCCCAGTGGGAGGACAGGGTCCGCAGGGAACCCAAGAGGGAACCTGGCGACAGCCCTGGACTTTAAAAAAATTTGTTACTAAATACATAACATTACATTTACTATCTTAACTGTTTTTAAGTGTGTTAAGTATATTTACATTGTTGTGCAACAGATTCCTGGAAATTTTTCATCCGGTAAAATTAAAACTGTAATAATGAAATTTTTGCTATGGTTTTGTCCTTGAATATACCCGAAGGCTCATGTCAGTTGACGGTGCTATTGGGAGATGGTAGAAAATCTAGGAGCTGGGGCCAAGTTGGAGACAGTAGGTCACTGATGTGGGTCCTTGAAGGACATATTTTGTCTCTGGATGCTAGGTCACTCTCCGTGCTTCCTGGCTGCCATGAAGTGGGCAGATCTGCTCTGTTCTGCTCTTCTGCCCAGTTGCTCTGTCTCCTCCACAGGCTCGGAAACAATAAAGCTAAGTCCGTAGGTTGAAACCTCTGAAACAATGAGCCAAAGCAAGTTGTTCCTACCTTCAGTTGCTTTTTTTTCAGGTATTTTGTGACAGCAGTGAAAAGCTAACAACTCCCAAGAGAGCCACATGGATCTCTTTGGAGGATGGCAGCAAACAAATTCTTTCTATAACAAACTGGTAAATAAAAGAACTAATAGGGCCTGAATGTGTGACTCGATGGCTGAACATGTGCGTAGCATGCAGAGGGCCAGGGAGATGGCTCAGTGCAGTAAGGGCTTCCTTGGCAAGCACAAGAGCCTGAGTTCAATCCCCAGTTCCACAAAAACAAAAATAAAAACAAAAACAAAAACAAAAACAAAACAGTCTGTAGCATGCTGAAGGTCCTGGGTGAGGTCTCTAGTACAGCAAAAATAAAAAAAAAAAATAAAATAAAGCATGAACCATCCTACTATGTCTATGTCAGTCACACCCTGGCTAGCCAATGGTAGGTGAGGAGAACGGCCTCTCTTTAGCATAACAGGCAAGAAGGCATGATAGAATTCAAGCATTACCACTGTTAGTGAACTGAAGAGCTAAGCAATGAATGCTGAACACTCCAATCAGCACAAAAAGAGAAATAATTAGACATAATGTGCCTTTCCATGGAATAAACACTATATTACATTTGAAACAGTCTTACCAAAAATTTTAACCCTAATTTGATCAAGATCCAAGTCCCAATTTAAATACCGAGAACAGAGGGATGAGGAATCTGCACCAGGGGGCTGCAATCAGCACAATGCAGACTGAGGGACACTCAAGAGGGGAAGCAGTCCAATTTATTCACAATTAGACTGAAGAGTTGAAACAGAGGGAAGAGGAGCTGGAGAGGAAAAAGATGAGCAGTGGGGGAGAGAAAAGGACAAGAGGGACAGCATCGACTAGAAGGAGCCTGAAAGCACAGATTGAGCAGCACATTTCTATATCAAGGAAACAATAATAATAATATGACATTTATCAAACAATTAGACACTGGAACAATAACCAAGTGTCTGATGACATTAAGCCACTATTTGTAATCCTTTTAGGCAAGATAAGAGTACTATGGCTTAAGAAAACCATTTCCTGCCTTCCTATTAGACTCAGAAGATGGTGCCCCAAGGTACAGGGCTTTGTCAAGCAGAGCTCCTTGACTTGCTATCTCTTGGTTTCCACATGCAGGGAGACCTTTATATGAGGGTCTCTGGGATGGTGACTCCAGAGTGCCTTGCTTCCCTCCCTGCATTCCCATCCAGGGAAGATTCAACTTACACTGCTGGAAGGAGGACTGAGGAATGTGACCATGCCTTTGCAGACCGTCACAAGCTGTTACCCATTCTTTGGGCCTATTCTGATCTCTGAAAATCATGTGGCACTCCTCAGACTGCCCTCACCCCCATAGCCCTCGCTTGTGTGAAGACAGTATGAAAACCAACTTGATTCTTTTTCATGGTGTTGGGCATTGAACCCCAACTTGCATGCTAGGCAGAAGCTCCATGGCTGTAGCTACCTGCCCCAGCAGAGAGCATATGATCCCCTGACCTCACTGGCGTACTAGCCACTCACTCTCCTGTGGTTATCATGTGCATGTGATAAACTTGGGAACTCTTTTCTGCTATTAATCTCTTGTCAGTTTATTTCAGCTTACTTGCTCCTTCATGGGGGAAGAGAAATTCCCTTCTCCGTTACAAATTCTCTTGAAACATTAATGAATGAAATAATATGTCTGATACTCTCTTCCAGAAGAATATTGTGGGTGGACATAAAAGTAAAAAATTGCCAATGCATCGATAAATGCTGAATTTAGGTGGAAGTTACAAGAGAGCTCCCTAAGTCTCTCTTTGTATATGATTGGTTTTTCCACTGAAAGAAATTAAAAGGACTACAAAGTGAGGGCTTGAGATCGAACCAACTGGGTTTACATCTGGTTCTGCTGCACCAGCCATGCAGTGACAATCATGTTCTTTAGCTTTTCTGAACCTGCTTTTTTATCTTCAAAATAGGTACAATAACAATGACCACCTCATAGTCCTCAGAATGAAAATTATGTTTACAAAGCATATAGAAGTACTTGGTACGTAGTAAACCTTTAATAAATGATAGACATGCTGCTCTTTTGCTACTCTGTCTCCTAGCAGCCCTCAGTACTGGTGAACCTAGCACTCCCCTCTTACCTACTCATGTCCTGGGAGTAGAAGGCAGGCTGTAGCACCTGTGAGGGTGGGCTTGTACCCAAAGCGCCCTTGGCCTGTGCTGATGGTCAGAGTGGTCACTCAGCAGGAATCAGATGTTAAGGGCAGGCTTCTGGGGTACCAGATCGAGGGGCAGGTTTTGGGCAGTGGCTTCTCCTCTACTCGCCTTGTAGCCAGCTCCTCTGCTTGCCCCATAGCATTCTATTCTACACAGATGTTCCTCCACTTACAGTGAGCTACACCCCAATAATCCCATAATGAGCTGAAAATCTTGTAGGTTGAAAGTGCATTCCACTCCCTTGAGCTGCTAAACTCCACAGCTTACCACGCAGGGCACCAAGCATCCTAGTTCCCCTTGCAATCATCCTGCAGCTCACCTTCACCTCCTGGCATTGTGGGAGGAGAATGCACAGCCATGCTGGGGTGGGAAAAGATCCAGACACAAAATTTTGATTCTGCTGAATGCTTGTCACTTTTCAGGGTTGTGAAATTGAAAGCACTCAAGTTGAATCATTGCAAGTCAGGATGGACTGTTCTTCCATCACTCCATTGTATTCTTCACCTATTAGTCTCTCTCTTTTTTAAGAAAAAGGAAAAATCCATTACTGTTGTAACACTCTTTTTATTTGTGTAATATGTTACTTTTTTGAGGCAAGATTTTGCTATGCTGTGCAGTTTAACCTGCAACTTGCAATTCCCTCTCTCTCTCACAGTACTACAGACATACACTACCACACAAGCCTTTTTCTATCTGGGTCTTTAATTAACCTAGAGCTCCTAGGGATGGATATGGGTGTTCTCTGTGGTCCTTCAGGCAATCTGTGAAAAGTACATTTCCTCAAAGAATCTGAGAAGAGAAATCTGGAAGCTTAGGCTGAAAGCTGGGGAGCAGAGCAGGGGTCATGGGAGGGGTGCAAAGAGTTTGGGTGTGGCTGGAGGGTAGTGGATGTGCAAGTCCTGGTGCCATGGGGAAAGCCAAGGGAGGTGAGGGCTGACCCCAGCTCTTGGAGGTAACTTTGGGAACATGCAAGTGGACCACAGCATCTGTAGACTCTAATTTACATGTCAGGTGTGGGTCATCCCTGTGTTCCAGGAGAGGCATCTGACCTTCGAGGTTCCCTTTTGTAGGGTTATCTGCAATCAGCACAGCACCCAATACCCTGCAGGCCAGTTGCCACCACACATGGACTCTCCAGCCAGAGTGGGGCAACAGCAGCCCCAGCAGGCTCGCCGCTGGGAAAACTGCAGGGCCTATCAGGTCTTCAGCAGCTGACCCTGTAATCTCCCCACAGTAGACAGCCTTCAGATCAATCCTAGTGGAGGCCACAGTCTCAAAGCGAAGTAGCTGGCAGATTTCCATCCTAGAAAGGTAGCTCTGGAGGATAGGTGATGAGAGACAGTGGACAGGGATGGTCCAAAGTGTGGGGTGGTTTGAACATGATTTGTTTCATGTACAACTCATGGAAGTTGTTTCTCAAGGAGCAGTGTTGGGAGATGGGGCCAAGCAGGAGGTGTTTGGATCACAGGGAGCCCCCTTCTCTCCCAGAAAGTTCCCTCTGGGAAGCTGGATTAGGCACCTTGAGAGTGAGTTGTAATGAAGTCAGTCTGGCATCCTCTTCCCTCTCGGGTCTGTCTACTTCTGCTTCTTTGCCCATCTCTCTGTTGTGGTTGAAACATCACACGAGGCCTTCACCAGAAGCTGAACAGGTGCCTGTGCTAGAGTTGGGTACTTCCAGTCTCCAGAACTGTGATCCAAAGAGACCTCTATCCTTTATACATTACTTGGTCACAGATGTTCTGTTATAGCAGCTCAAAACAAACCAAAAGAAAGTGATCTTGGATAAAGAGGGGCCTTACATGCAGAGCAACAAGACTCAAAGGCCCAGGGATGGCACTCCTGGCTGAGCCTGTCTTTCACTCATCCCTGACTCTGTTCCCCTGATCCAAGGATAGAACATTAGGCTGGCTTGGGCTTTCCCCATCAGCCCACACACAGCTCCTGTGAATGAGAGCTGAGGACAAAGAGCCACCAAATATTCCACATTCTAAAAGGAACAGGAGGACTTCCGGAAAGATGGCAGAGTGGCAAGCAGTCACAAATCAGCCTCTCTAAGATTTGGAATTCAAACACTGGAAAAAACCTGGGGAAGCAAAGGGAGGAGGTGACTCTCTGGAACATAGGAAGGGTCTGATGGGAAAATTGGAGCCTACAGAGATGTTGAAGAGGCAGAACACAACCCAGGAAGAGGAGGGGGTAGTTGGCACTTTCTCCATGGCTCCTAGTGATGTGGTAAAAGGCAATCAAATCTACAAAGACACATTGGAAGTGGGTGACTCCAGAGGTCTTCAGGAAGAAATGGACAAGTGGATTTTGCATCCCTACATCTAGTAATCTGAATAACTAATTCGAAGACAGCATTATGCAATACAGCAACCGTTGTTGAATTCCTGTTGTTTTGTTTGGTGAAGTTCTGTATTGTTTCAAATTTCTTTTTTTCTATTTTGTATTCTATTTAGGTAATAAAAATAAATACAAAAAAGAACTAAGAAGAAAAAAGAAAGAAATTAACCAGTGGAACAGAGCAGTCGATGCTGTGTGCTACCATAGCTGGTGAGTAACTTCAGCCCAAGTGTCTGCTGTATCCCTTGGACAGGGTCCTTGCTCAGAAGGGCTACTTTAGGAGGGGCCCACTGAACTTAGGACTCAGAGAAGCCATAGGTTGGCTTCATCTCAGGGCTTTCATTGTTAAACTCCCATAGTGACTTCACGAGGGACGATCACAGGTGATGGTCAGAGAGCTGTGGTCAGGCTGGCAAGAGACACCTATAACATTATAAGCTGAATGGCTCAGGTCCCAAGCCTATGGCCAGAGAGCAGGTTCAGCCTGAGTGTCTGAGGACCTGAAAGTCCCAGAGCTGGCACCCTGCCATAATCCCACTCCCATCTTGCTGGGATCATCCAGCACATATCTGGCTCTAACTTTTTCTCTTGTTTGCCAGAGAGTGAAGAGCCATGCCTTGAATTGGATACTGTCACAAAACTGTACAACAGGGCTGAATTCACAAAGAAATGTCTTTCTTCTTTCTTCCTTCCTTCCTTCCTTCCTTCCTTCCTTCCTTCCTTCCTTCCTTCCTTTCTTTCTTTCTTTCTTTCTTTCTTTCTTTCTTTCTTTCTTTCTTTCTTTCTCTTTCTTCTTCCTTCCTTCCTTCCTTCCTTCCTTCCTTCCTTCCTTCCTTCCTTCCTTCCTTTCTTTCTTTCTTTCTTTCTTTCTTTCTTTCTTTCTTCTTTTCTTTCTTTCTCGTCTTCCTCTTCTTCTTCCTCTTCTTCTTCTTCTTCTTCTCTTCTTCCTCTTCCTCTCCTCCTTCTCCTTCTCCTCCTCCTCCTTCTTCTCCTCCTTCTTCTTCCTTCTTTCTTCCTTTAGTTTTGCATTTATTAGCTTTGTTCATTTGGGTTTTGTTTTTAATTACTGGCTTTTGTTTCTTTGTTACTGTGAATATTGTTTTCAATGTTTTGTTCTTTCCTTTCCTGCTGTCCTCTTCCTCAATTTCCTCAAGTTTGGGTGATATTCCTTTGTCCTCTACCTTAGTATCTAATCTCTTTCTTTCATTTCTCTATTTTTCCTCCACTCCCTTTAAAATTTTCTCCCTTTAAGGTAAAATCCCTGTTGATGGATATTTACTTTATATAATTTTTCAGATTTTGTTATATAACTGTACAATCTCATACCTGGGATAAAGGGGACAATTTGCTAGTTATCACAGCTTGTCATTTTCTAGTCTGTGTTTGATGCCATTGTTATCATTGGCTGTACTACTTTAGTCAAGGTAACATAGTTGTTGTGATTGATCTTCTTAGATTTTTGGGCATCAATACTATAGTCCAGTACCAAAGAATAGGTTGCTAGGCAAAACAGTCTGCGACATTTCATGTCTAATAAACAGATGAGGCAGGATCTTGGGACAGATTCAAAAGGCAAATGTCAGCTAATCCCAGAAGACATCACTGAAATATGGTAACTTCCTTTAGAGTCTAAATATTATTGTTATATACCTAACATATGCAACTTACAAGGCTTAATGCAGAGAACAAATAAACAACAATAACAAGAGGAATTGAGAAAACACAGAGAAACAAGATGCAACCCAATACTCCCAGCTCACTTAAGACAAATCCAAGGGAAACTGAGTGAAAGAAATAAAAAAACTACCCAGCTGAACTTTCTGAAATGGTAGCAGCAGAGGTAGCAAACAAAGCCAAAAATAGAGATAATTACACAGATAATCAAAAATAAGATGACCACAATGAAGGAAATTGTTGGTGAGTCTAGAGTAGATCAGAAAAACTTAGAAAACACATGGAAAACAGTAATACTCCACACAGCAGAGAACTGGATTACATAAAACAGACTCCTATAAAATCCAGCAAGGGACCACACACAATTAAATGAATCAACAGTTGATAATGATGTAAGGAGAACATTATAATGTTAATTAAAATCAATGAAAAAATTAGAAGATAGCACAAAGGACATAGAAAACCTGTTCACATAAGTAATAGCTCAAAACTTTCCAGTATGAATAAAGAATTTGACATACAGATAAATGATGCATATATAATTCCAAATATCCATGATCAGAAAAAAACTACACTAAGGTACACAAAAAAGGGGGATATAAATGAAGGACCATTTTGTATCTGTATATGCAAAATGGTTAGGATAGATATACAGTTATTTTCTCTTAATTCAATGAGAAAAAAGATTTGTGCTCATAGTGTTTGGATAGGATATCCTGTCTGCATCTTGTACTATGAATAACCACTACGAAGACAACAATATGCAATGTATTAATTATTGAAACTGTCCTACTAATCAGTTTTGAAACTGTCTCTTTGCTATTTGTTTCTCAATAAAACATTAATATAAAAAAGAAATTTTAAATATCTAAATACTTGTTTACCCCTTTCTACTTTGAGAATTCTAGATATATGAATGTAAGATTCTTGATTTTGGCACAGAGTGAACTGTTAGATGACTTATATGACTGATCTGCAAATTCTTTCTTCTCCATTTTTATTTTAGACAATTTTTATTGTTATGTTCATTTAAGTTTGTAAATAATTTGTAATGTGCAATATATTGTTAATCTCATGCTATGTATTTGTTGCAGAAATTTTTCTCTAAAATTCACTTTGTGTACATCTCATATCTTTCACATTTCACTATTTATGCACAATTTTTAACATGCTATACCATCACTGATTTTCAATAAAGTTAATAAAAAATAATAAAACAAAAAAGGTATACAATATTTAAGATTCTAGAAATTCAATAGAAGAACAGAATGTTAAAAGATACCAGAAAAAGAAACAAATGACTTTTAAAGGAAATCTATAAAGTCATTTGAAGTGCTGGTTTTGTGGCTGAGTTTTTCAGGCATTCTTATGTATCATAATTATATAACCTATTTGCACACAATTTTTCATGTTCATTAGTAAACATTTGTCTTATATAATTGGGTGAGCTGATATTTGGTGCATATGTGTTTATATAAATAAATATATAAATACATATATTTATGTGTTTAAGGTTAACTTAACATGACTGATATATAAATTATTTCTTCTAAGAATTTTTAGAATAAATGATCTGTAAATTCTTTCTTTCTAACAAGGTTAACTTAATGCCTATTAGTTCAACCATCAATATAAATCCTTAAGGCTAATTAAGAAAAAGACAATGAAGGGAAAATTCCAAGAATTCAGCAATTAAACAGAAGTGAAAGAAAGAGAATGAATAACAGGAAAATAATATAATGACAAGGCTAACTTAATACCTATTAGTTCAACCATCAATATAAATGATCTTAATTCACCAATGAAAAGAAACACACTGGCAGAATGGATCAAGAAATAAAATTCAATATGCTGCATGCAAGAAATACATTTAACTAAAAAAGAAATCCATAGGCCAAAAGTCAAAGAATGGGAACCAATACACGACAGGAACCTAGATAAAAGCAGAGGGAGCTAACCTGTTTGCAGACAACACAAGTTTCAGAAGTGACAAAGAGGAACAATCCAAGAAGAAGAGATAACAGTCATGAACACATATGCACCAAATACCAGCAATTAGTTAAGGCAAATGTTTACTAATGAGCATGAAAAATCTGGTAAGCGCTAACACAATTATGATAGGAGACTTTAGTACTCCACTGCCACAAATGGATTAACTAGACAAAAATAAACAGTGCAGTATCAGAGCTGAACCCAACCTTTGAACAAAAGGACTTAACGGATATCTACAGTTTTCCACCCAGCAACAACAGAGTATACGTTCTTCTCTGTAGTACACAATACTTTCTCCGAAATAGACTACTTACCAGCTCTTAGAACATGGCAATTGAAATCCCATGCATATTGTCAGATCATACTGCAACGAAGTTGGAAATCAATGGCAAAAAATAGAAAAAAACTCTAAACACATGAAAATTAATACTCTCCTAAAAATAAATGGGTCATAGATAAAATTAAAGAGCTTAGTTTTTACAGTTAAATGATAATGCTGAAAAAACATACTAGAATTTATAGAATGCAGTGAAAACAGTCCTGCAAGGGAAATTTACAGTGGTGAATTTTTACATCAGAAAAACAGATATGGAAATGAATATGAAATAACTAACCTCAAAATAAATAGCCTCCCACTAAACCACAGGCTTCTAGAAAAAGAAGAGCAAGTTAAACCCAAAGTTTACACAAGGAAGGAAATTATAAAGATCAGACCAGAAATTTTTTTTTTTTTTTTTTTTTTTTTTTTGTCTTTTTTGAGACAGGGTCTCACTGTGCTGTTCAGGCTGGCCTTAAGCTCACTTTGTAGCTCAGGCTGGTCTTGAACTCACAACAATCCTCCTGCCTCAGCCTCCCTAGTGCTGGGATTACAGGCATGCACCACCACGCCCGGCTCCAGACCAGAAATTAATGCAAGGGTGACTAAAAATTAGTGAATCAAAGAGTTTGTTCTTTGGAAGATTAAATAAAATAGACAAACCTTTAGCTAACTTTATCCAAAAAGGAAAGAAAAGGTCCAAATTCATGCAGTTGGGCATGAAAAAGACTGAATGATCCTACAGAAATCCAGAGCACAAGTACTGACTCTCAGTACTTATACTCTATCTTATCATTTAATTTTATTTTAAAGAATAAAAGCAAAACCAAAAGCAACAAATAGCAAAATCACAGACAGAACAGAGTAACAGATAACAACACATATGGTACAGAATTTCAAAACAAAAATAAAAATTCAACAGTGGTTGTTTTATTACATGTTTTCAGGGCTGGCCAAACAGCTCAGCGGATTAAAGTGCTTGCTAAAGCGTCTGCTTAGGCAGATGCAGCAGCTGGGGTTCGATCCCCAGCCTGCTGTGCTGGTCCCACCAGCGGAGCATGCTAGACAACAAGTGAGAGTGGGTGTGGTGGCATGTGCCTGTGATCCCAGTTCTTGGAAATCTGAGCACAGGTGTATCACTACGAGTCTGAATTACATAATGAGACCCTGTAGATCCTGTACTAAAATATAGAAATAAAAACATAAATAAATATTGCATGTTTTCATCATCAAAATCTGTTGCTCAGATTAATAGACATAGATCTGCAAAAGTGGTCACATAATTAAATATTAATGTCTACTTCTAATAAACATTAAATTTTTTATTGTCCACTTTTACTTTTTATTGTTTTTAAATTTATTTACTTATTTTTATGTGTTTGGTGTAGGGTCCCACTACGCAGCTTGGACTTGTAGTGATCCTTATGATTCAGCCACCCAGGACTGGGATTACAGGCATGTACCACCACACCCAGTTGGCTCAGCACACCCAGGGATGGGGTGGGTGCAACATGGGGTGCTGGGGATCCAACCTTGGTCCTTGCACTTGCCTAAACAGGTATTTAGTCCGCTGAGCTATCTCACCAGTCTTAAATTTTTAAGTTTATTTTGAAGAGAGTAAAATTTGTATTGTTTTAAGTTAGCATATCAATTTATAAACAAACTTCCCTGGGATTTATACACTAAGAGCTAGATAGGCACATCACTTTACATAAAATTTCAACGTGTATGATTTCTACACAAAGGAACTAAATCTTTTTATTTTTAAGAATAACTGCTCCTTGCCGGCCCCCCAGCACTGAGAGGGCAATTGAGATTGGGCGTGGTGCTGGAGGCTGTAAACAGGAGAATCACTACAAGTCCGATCTAGTAGTGAGACCTTGAACATGCTGTAGACACTTCCCTAAAAATACAATAAATAAATAAATAAATAAATAAATAAATAAATAAATAAATAAAATGAAAAATAAATAAATAAGTAAAAAAGAATAACTGCTCACCAAAATAGTCACTTTAGGGCTGGCAAAATAGCTCAGTGGATTAAAGCTCCTGCAAACAGGTGCAGGGCCTGGGTTTGATCCCTGGATGTCATGGTTGTGCCTTTGAATGTTCAAGTGTTTAGGTTTTCATTTTTACAGGGGCTGACAATTGAGAGTTTGCCTTGGATCTTGCAGGAGACTTAGGACTTGGATTTTTCAGCAATGCTGAAACTGATGGGACTTTGGCAACTCTTAGAATGTCTTTTGCATAAAGGGATGAGCATGAGTCTTTAGGGGTCCAGAGGTGAAATGTTATGGTTTGTGTACAGGTGTCCCCACAAAGCCTCATGCAGTCATGAGGCAGCTTCCGGAGTTTGTGATTGATTACTGTGGGTGTGGATTCTGCATCTGCCCTGGGGTAGGTAATTTTCATTTCATTGTAAGGAGGGAAGAGAAGCTGGTGCTTGAGCTGCTGCTGCTCCTTCCTTGCATACTTGCTCTTTGCCGCCACCATGAGAAGTTGCTCTCTGCCTTGTGTTGCTCTGCCTTAGACCCAGCTGAAAATGGACTGAAACCTCCAGTAACTGAGCTAAATAAAGCTTTCCTTCCTTGATTAATTTTGAGTGCTGGGTATTTGTCCCAGCAAGGAGAGAAGAGTAACTAAGAAACTGGGCCTGCCACCCCGGCCCAGTCCCTGGGGTATGCTGAGACAGCAATTAAGACTGAGCATGGAGGCTGTAATCCCAGCTCTGGGGAGGCTGTAAACAGCAGATCACTCTGTGGGTCTGATCTAGTAGTGAGATCCTGAACACCCTGTAGACCTGTCCCTAAAATACAAAGTTTAAGTCACTTTCTGGACCCATTGATAGGCTTATAATCCAATGCATGTGGGCAGCAGACATGATCATCTGAGAATTTGTCTTTCAGAGAACTTTGTTTTATTCAAGATAAATTAAAAATGTTTTTTTCTACAGCAAACATTTGTACTATATTTGTGACAGCTTTACAATGGATGTTAAGAATTTTATTTGTGCCCACACTAAATATATCAGGTAGATGGTCTAAATTTTTGTTTATCTACATTTTGGTCCTTTGCTCTGCATGCCACAGCAGGATTATTTCCTGATGTTTGGACCTTTTAGGCACTGAAACTAGGAAGTAAACTGTGAGCATATGCACTTATTTGCGTATATATACAAGTGCTGTACACTCCCGCCTCAGGCGTGTCCTTTGGCTTTCTCTGCAGGCTCTCCGTGGGGCAGGTCAGGATGCTCTCCAGAGGCAGGCAGTTGCAAATCTCCACTGCTAAAAAGTCTGACACAGGACCGTACACCTGTGTCGAGTGTTGCAGGAGACACAAAGAAGGACCACAGCCTGCAAGTTTACAGTAAGATGCTGCTGAACTGGGCTTGGAGCGCAGTTTTCTTCTCAAGCTTTCCAACATTCCCTTCATTTTGCTTCACATATTAAAGATTCCTTCAGAGTGGTTTAGTCAGACCCACCATATGATTATAAATTTAGATTGTGCCAACATACCCAGGAACAAGAACATCTTTCAGGTGCTAGTTACTCAAGAAGGTGGCTGCTCGCTCTACCTCAGCTCTCCAATGGCAGACATCAGCGTTGCTGTGTTTTGCTGGAGGCAGCAAACTAAATTTGTAGATGGGTAGAAGTTAAGGCATTGTACTGTAATGTATATTGATAATGCATAGAATATTTTATTTTTGAGGGTACTTAGCTTGTCTTCAATTTAGATACTTTCAAATAGTTACATTATCTCATTTAAACTTTGCATGGTCTTTAATATAAGACAAAACTATTGTCTCTGTTGTACATATATAGACCTTCGAGCTTAAAGACATTTCTTATGGCTTATGTGTGGCAGGACCTCCACCAGAATATAGGAGTACTGACAACACATAGTTTTTCTTTCCATACACATATATGTGTGAATGTTAGTCTAAGTCTTGTTCTTATAGTCAGTATCAATTAGATGAATTCAGTTGCAAAGTGAAGAAGGACTGGCCATCAGCGGTTCCCACAGTAGAGGTCTACGTTCTCACGTGATGAGTAACCTGAGGCTGCCAGTGAGTCACAGGAGCTGGCCAACAGCTTCCGTCAGACAGGAGTGCTAGGATTTTCCTGTCCTTTCCTTTGTGGTCTTAAGGCAGTTGCTGTAACTGTGGTATCACGTACACCCTAAAGCCAAGAGTGGGAAGTGGCAATATCGTTTTGTTATATCAGAAAAGCAACAAGTTTTCCTCAGCACCCTCAAGGCCTCTATTTAGATTTTAAAGTCCTAGACTGATTCGTGTAGCCACTCCAGGTTTCAAAGCCTGAGAAGTTTGTTGATTTTCCAGCTCCTATTAAAATATACTTGCCTTTCTGTATTTTATAAAAGCAAGAGTGTTATATATGTCTTGCTTTATCTTGGTCTTAACCATCCATCAGAAAAGTATAAAAATGCAGTATAAAAAGTAAAGCCAGGGGCCAGGGAGATGGCTCAGTAGAGTAAGTGCTTTCCTGGCAAGCGCAAAGGTCTGAGTTCAGTTCCTGGTTCTGCAAAAAAGAAAAAAAAAGTAAAAACCATATTAATATGCTGAGCTGTAAAAGGCTCAAGTCAACAACTTCTGACATTGCCAGTCCTATGGATAACCCACTACTATTATGGACTATTGGAGTACATGGGATTATTTTGCTAAATTCATGTGCGTACAATATTTAAATGGCAATGGAATATCCATCTCCGACAAAACTGAATAAAAAAGGGGATACAAATGAAGGAACATTGTGTATCTGTACATACAAAATATTTAGGATAGATATACAGCTATGTTCTCTTAATTCAGTGAGAAGAAAGATTTGTACTAATAGTGTTTGGACAGGATATCCTGTCTGCATCTTGTACTATGAATAACCACTATGAAGACAACAATATGCAGTGTATTAATTATTGAAACTGTCCTACTAATCAGTTTTGAAAATGTCTCATTGTTATTTGTTTCTCATTAAAATTAATTAAAAAAGTTAAAAAGCAAGAGCAAAATAACTTACATATAAAATGTCATTTGAAAATGAGAGATCATGACAACAGACTCTTTTGCATTTCATCTGTATTTTGCTTCCATGGCTCCAACTTGTGGTTTTGTTTTACTCAAAATAAACAATAAACAATAAAATAAAATATACTTGCCTTTAAAAACACATTCAAGCATCATCTTCTTTGTCAAATTCCATTCCTTGCTTGCTGTCCCTTCATTTGTATCTAACTACTCTTGTGGCTCATTTCTCTAGAGGGAAGGGTGCTGCAGTTGGTACAGGCCTTAGTAGAAGACACTGATCAGTACTCTGTGTTGTAAGGGCTACAACTGCGATACTGCATCCTTTCTTTGTCAAATTCTGTCACTTTTGGAAATTGTCCATATTGCACTCTTTGTAGCAGTTACTAGAGGCTTCAGTCCATACTTAGCTGGCTCCAAAGCACTCGAGTGGCCCAGGGCAGAGACCATCCATTCGTGGCTGTGGCAAAGAGCAAGAGCAGTGCCTGCACTCTACTAAGATAAAAAGTTCAGAAGAAATACACAGATTTCTGAGTACATATGAATTACCAAAGCCGAAGCAAGAAGATATAAACATTCTAAATCATCCAGTATCAAGTCAATAAAATTTAAGAAGTATTTTCTTTTTTAAAACTACTGATTAAGAAAACTTCAGGTCAGGGGCCGGGGAGATGGCTCAGTAGAATAAGTGCTTCCCTGGCAAGCACAAAAGTCTGAGTTCAATCCCTGGTTCCACAAAAAAGAAAAGAAAAGAAAAGAAAAGAAAAGAAAAGAAAAGAAAAGAAAAGAAAGGAAGAAAGAAAGAAAGAAAGAAAGAAAGAAAGAAAGAAAGAAAGAAAGAAAGAAAGAAAGAAAAGCAAACCGCAGGTTTGGATGAATTCATGCTAAATTTTATAAGAACTTTAGAGAAGACCAAAGAGTCTTCAGACTCTTTAATGAAATTGAAAGCAATACTCTCAAACTCACTCCTAGAAGCAGTCATTACTCTGATACAAAAAATCAGAGACAAATACAAACAAAAAACAGACAAAGAAAACTCTATAGCCCAATCTCTATAATGAACAAAGATGCAAAAAGCCTCAGAGCACTGACAAGGAGAATGCAGCAAATCATGAAAAGTGGTACATACTATGAGCAAGTAGGATTTATCCCAGGGATGCAGGCTTAGTTCAACATATGCAAACCAACAAGTGTAATACACCACAATAACAAAATCAAGATTAAAACAACACAATCATGTCAACTGACATAGAAACAGCATTTGACAAATTCTAGCACCCATGCATGATAAAAACCCTAAAGAAAATTTGGAGAGAAGGTCCTTTATCTCAATCTGATGAAAGCCATCTATGAGAAACCAATAGCCAACATTGTACTAAATGGTCAAAAACTAAAAGCTTTCACTCTAAAATCTGGGAAAAGCCAAGGATACCACTACTTATCACACCTGTTCAATTTAGTTCTGGAAACATTAGCTAGAGACAAGAGAAAGAAGGGAAAGGAATATGAATAAGAAAGGAAGGAGTTAAATTACCTTTGTTTGCAGATGTTAGACACTCTACCAGAGGACCAAAGTCTCCACCAAAAGACTCATAGACTTAATAACAAACTTGGCAGCAGAGCAGGATACAAAGTTAACCCTCAAAAATCAAAAACATTTTTCTGTGCAAATCAACTCTCTCAGAAGGAAAGTGAGATCAAACTTTTCCTAAACACATCAAAAAATGAAATAGCAGTAAATTTAATGAAAGAAGTAAAAGTTCTTTACATTGAACTGTGTACCCTGAGAGGAGATCAGAGAAGGTATCGTAAGATGGGACGACAGGCCCTGTTCTTGGAGGAGCAGGATGAACATAGCGAAGACGGCCGCAGGTGGCCGCATTCCATGTGCCCAACATTGAATTAGACCCATGTCTCTCACCATGCAGTAAACTAAAACCAAAATGGATCAAAGCTCTAAATATAAAAACAGAAACAGTTAATCTGCTGGAAGACAGAATAGGTAAAACTCTCCAAGATGGAACGAAACCCCGAATGTAAGAAAATACAAAAGATGCTCACTCCAGCAGTACATACACTAAAATGGGAAAGAAAATGCCACCAAGAACTAACTGGAATCTTATCAAATTAAAAAGCTTTTGCATAGCAAAAGAAACTGTAACAGAGTGAAATGACAACCCATAGAATGTGAAAAAATTTCCAGCTACTTCTCAAAGAACTAAAATCTAGAATATATAGAGAACTAAAAAAAAAGAATCAGACCCCTCCAAATTTAAAGACCCACTACAAAAATGGACATCAGAAATGAATAGACAGGGCTAGGGAGATGGCTCAGTGGAATATACACTTTCCTGGCAAGCCCAGAGCCTGAGTTCAATCCCTGGTTCCACCAAAAAAAAAAAAAAAAAAAAAAAGAATAGACAATTCTCAGATTAAGAAGTACAAACAGCAAATGAACACACGAAAAAACACTCAACACCACTAGTCATTCAAGAAATACAAATTAAAACAGCACTGTCCCATCTAATTATAGAAAGAATTATCAAGAAATCAAGCAATAACAAATGCTGGAGGGACTGTGGGGAGAAAGGAACTCTTCTCTAATGTTGGCGGGAGTGCAAATTGGTGCAATATTATGGAAATCTGTACGGAGAGTCCTCAAAAACTTAGAAGCAGAGGTTCCATATCATCTTTAAAGTTATAAACATGATAGCACAGTAACATGTACATACCCATGTTTATAGAATCGCAATTTATAATAACTAAATCTTGGAAGCAGGCCAAATGCCCATCAAGAGATGATTGAATAAAATAAGGGAGATTTATATATAATGGATTGCAGATCTGCCATAAAGAGGGCCATATTTGAGCCATTTTTAGATAAATGGATATACCTGAGGACCAAAATTTTAGGTGAAGTAAAGCAGCCACAGAAGTTTAAATAGTGCATTGTTTCTCTTACATGAGGAACTCAAAGAGTAAACAAGAAATGAAACAGAAGAGATATTGGAAAGTAGGAAGAGCGTGTTCAGGTGGAAAGAACAAAAGAAGGAGGAGAAGAAGGGGAAAAGGATTTAAAAAGAGAACAGAAGAGAAAAAAGTGGAAACAAAGCTTTTGTGGATGGGAAGGAAAAGAAGGGTTGAAGGGAAGGGAAGGGAGTGGAGGAAGAAAAAGATGTACAGGTAAAAAATTGCCTATGATGAATGTGATACCTGTGTGAGGCACATATGTACTAATGCAAAGAATTGTAAAGATAAAAATCATTAACAGTAAAACAACGCAAAAGGAGCGGGAGGGACTGGAGTAGAGCTCAGTGTAGAACCTTGGCTTAGCATCCATAAAGACCTGGGTATCATTACAGCACCATAAGCAAACAAATACAAACAGAAAGCACAGAGAGCTGATCTTCATGTTTCTCCAGAGCTCATTAACAAGAGCATGAGCCTACTCGGTCTCCTCCAGCCTAAGCAGAAGATGGAGATGGAGCAAAGGGCAGGTGGAGAGACCACAGCTACGTCTGACTCTCTGAGGGTGACAGCCTTTCTGTGCTCAGACTCAGGCCCCAGGAGGTGGGTTCCCCCAGTGACTGGGTGTGCGCGGGGAGTGAGACTGGTGCGGGAGACCGAGCAGCAGCACGAGATGTGTGGCCTGGCCAGGATGAAGCCGATGGGAGCTGCTTTGAGCTGTCACTTGCGACCATCTGATATGCATCACAGGGCAGGCGGTGGGTGGCGGGAGAAAGCGCAGCGTGGGAGCTGCTCCGATCAGCAAACTCAGCAGCCACACAAGTCCCAGGAAGCCCATGCCACAGAAAGCGACGTGGGGGCATTAGCCACACAGATGGGTGGTGACAGCTGAGGGAGGGCGTGGCAAAGCTCAGCCAGTGAGTGATAACTGCCCCTTTCCCTCTCCTCCTAAGAGCCCAATAGGGCGGGGGAGGGAAAGGGCAGGTTCCCTCCTCACCACTGACAGTTTTGCAGGATTAGCTCAGACTTCAGAGGCCAGGCCCAAGTCCCTAGGTTGCCCACAGCTTCTGTCCCACTTGGTTACAAATCAGAATTCCTGCCACTCCTTTCTTGGGTTTGATCATTCACCAGAGCGGCTCACACACCCATGAAAACAGTTCACGTGTTATTAGTGATATTTTGAAGGATACACAGATGAGATAGAGAGTTAAGTAGGGCTGGTTCCAACCAATCCCCAGGCTGGTTTCTCTGTCGACTAGCCCCTAGCCTGTAGTTATCCACCAGTCACCTTATCAGCATAGGAAAGCACTTATCACTTGGGAGAGTCCAAAGGGCTTGGGAGCTGTTTGCCAGGAAATGCGGGCAAAGCTCTATACACCTCACTATTTCACTATGTCACACAATTCACCCTCTAGCCTTTGAACATCTTTCAGCAAAGCCTTCTGAGAAGTCAAAGGATAATGGCATAAAGCTGGTGATTTATAATTATTCCAATCTGAGTCCATCGCGGCAGCATGTGAGAATGTATCCCAATATCCATGTAGTCCGTAGACCAGGCCGCTGTGCTGCACGGCATCTGGTGGAGCTTCCAAGGTGGAAGTGGTCTCAGCATCTTACCAGCAAGTCTTCTAGTAAAATGAAGCTAAGAGACAGTCTTTTCTTAATCTGAGCCTCTGTCTCCCTCCCCCTCCCCCTGCATCTCTGTCTCTCCCTGTCTGTCTCTGTCTCTATTTCTCTCTCTTCCTCCCTCCCTGTCCCCCTTCTTTTTCCATCTCTGTCTGTGTCTATCTCTCTCTCTATCTCTCTTTCTCTGTCTCCATCTCTTTCTCTCTCCCCACCTCTGTCTGTCTCTGTCTCTCTCTCCACTCCCTCTTTCTTCCTCCCCCCTTCCCCGCCATCTCCTCCCTCCACCCCCATCTCTGTCTGTCTCTCTTTCTTTCCCTGAGCCTCTTTCCCTCACATAACCCACTCATTCATTTCTATACTCTCACCTACTAGTTCGTCTTTCCCTTCCCTCCTGGCGTTCTCACCCTCAGCAGGTTCATCAGCTGTGGCACCATGGTCTGCATGGCTGGCAGCAATGGTAGTAAAGCAAGTGCCTCCTCATAGCCAACTCCCATCCAGTAGAGAGAGCTTGGATAGGTGGAGAACTAGTAAGACATTTTATCAGCTGCCAATGTAGTTGCATTCACTGGTAATGCAAAGCTTTGCCAGTTAGGGTGAAGCTACTACTTACCTCATTAGAGCCTTAGAAATTCTGGCATAAGGTTTAAAAATATAACACCAGTTCCTTGCCCAGGAATTGTCCCTGCACCCAGCACTGGTAGCTGCAAGCCTGATTCCGTAGACCAGGTAGGGAAAATGAGGAGGAGATGTGAGGAAAAGCTGCATTTTGAATACTTCCCCCAATTTCATGTATCAGAAACTTGCTCCCCAAAGTCATACTGTATTTATATTTGGAGATAGGAGCTTTGAGGGGCGTTACGGTTTGTGTCTAGTTGCCCCCCAAATCATGCATGTCCCCCTCATGTAGTCATGGGGTGGCTTTTGGAGTTTGTAGTTGATTCTTGATCCAAGTCTGGGTTTGCATGTGTGAGTGCTGCACCCTGGCCTGGGGTGGGTCATGTGCCTTACAGTGTGAAGAGGGGAGAGCTCGCTAGAAGCCATGGCTGCTGCTTCTCCCTTGGCCCTTGCTCCTTGCTGCTGCCATGAAGGCTGCTCTCTGCCCTGTGCCGCTCTGCCTTGGAGCCAGCTGAGTATGGACTGAAGCCTCCACTAACTGTGAGCTAAATAAACCTTTCCTTCCTTGATTCTGGGCATGATTATTTTGTGAACTATCTCTTCTTTGTGAGCTATCCAGTTTGTGGTGTTCAGTTAAAGGGACAGAAAACAGAAAGGAAGAAAAAGCAAACCAGTCCTCTGCTGTCCCTTTTATGGCAAGAACTGCATGGGAATACCAGTATCTTTCACCCACCAGTAATACAGGAAAATCAAGTGAAGACTCCTGCTATTGTACATGTACATGCTCATGAAGACATAGAAGCCAGTCCTTAACCTTCTTTGTCTTCTATGTTTTATTTTTATTTATTTTTTTGGCAGGGTTGGCAATTAAACCCAGGGCCTCATGTGCACTAGGCAAGTATTCTACCACTGACCAAGGATCCAGCCTGAGACTTTGTTGTTTAGGCAATTAGAGCTGTAGTTACCCATTCTAATAAGAATAGGCTGTGTAGTGTGCTCTTTGGTCTGAAGAAATGACAATCATCAACCCAAATCTATGCAGCCACCCTGGTTTCTTTGCAAGCTCCCTGAGGACGCCATCTTCCATGGCTCAGCATCTACGCCCATCCAGACCCATTTAGTAATCCCCTGGGACTTCAGGCAGTGGTCTGGCTTGCTGGGGCAGTGCAAGGACTTGCCACCAGAGGGTCTGCTGCATAGCCATAGGCCCTGTCTCTGTCTCTCTTGCTGTGTGTGTGCGTGGGGGAGTATTAGTAGGACAAGCTGGGTAGACCCAACCCAACTCTGCATTATCACACTTGTTTCAAGGACCCAGAGATCAAACGCATGAGAAAGTTTCTTGCTGACTCTAACCACCTTCTGAGCCATGAGGGAGATTCTTCTGATGGACACTGGTGCACCTTCACCCTCTTGGCACCCTCCAATTTCCACAGCTGTCTCCACAGGACCATGCCTGGATTGAGGATCCTTTTAATTTCCAGGTTTCCATTGTCCTGCTGAGTCATCTGTCTAATCATTTGCCTCTGCTGTATGCCAAGAGAAACCCAAACACAGAGGCTGCTACCAACATTCAGTTCTCCCAGCTCAGCAGGGAAGACAGCCTACTGTGTGTAAGTCCAAGCTTGCTCGTCTTAACTTTCCTCCATCAGAGTTTTACCCTTCCAGGTAGGACACTACCCATTCATCTTGGAGCTGCTATCCACATCATCAGGGAAGTCTTCTGGTCAGTACCATACCCATTAGAGTGTTTAGTTTACACTGCAGGAATTACAGGTTTCAAGATTACTTCATGTCTTTTAGTCACTGCAATAGTCTCAATTAATGTTTAGTGGCGAGCCAGTAATGCTCTCTCAGATGGAAGCTGCCTAGCCCAAAGCCCTGTGTTCATACTGGGAGGCGCTCATGGTCTTCTGCCACAAGCCCAGCTGTAGTCTGTGTCCACAGCTGTCCTGCAGCACCTCATCCTATAGCACTGCCAGCTTCTGTTCTGTGCCCTGCGGGCTTGGCAGCTGCACTGACTCCCATGCAGCATGTCCGAATTACTTGATGGGACAATTTAGATGCCTGTTTCCAGTACCTGCTAAGTATACAGCTTCCACTGAAATATAACATTCATTCCTAGAATACCTTCAAGTTCAAGAGAAGAAAACCCTTCCATAGAGACTTTTCAGTCACACCTGCTGTTCTGCAAAGATTTACCCTAATTCTAATGACCCTTAGTTTTCTCATCACACCCTCCATGTAGACTTTACAGAGTCTGGTTTTATCATGCCAGGTAGGACACGTATTCCCAGTCAGATGTAATAGCCATTCCCATTTAAATATAGGTAAAAGAAGACTCACCTTTACATAAAACTTACTTAAGCGTTCCAGTTTCCACTACCCTTACAAACCCCACATTTTATGTTCTTGAAAACAGCTTGCAGCCTGAAGCAGGCTTTAACCAACAGTGTGCGGAGCCCTGGGGACTGCTTGCTCCTCTGCTGTGGATTTAGGGTTTGGTCTTCAGGCCGGGGTGGAGGCCAGTGATTTTTCCCTGCTCCCAGTCTTCATCTGGATTGGCCTGCCTGGCATCGCCTCCAGCAGCTGTTAACTGGTTTCTCATTGTAAGTTCTTCTTTTGGCTTTTAAACTTTCTCCAGAATTGGATAAGCAGAACAGACTTGTTTGTGCCCTTAATAGCCAGAGGCCCTGTGCCAGGCCCCTTTCACCTATGAGTGTTCTGTGTTTTGCATGAAAATCTTGGCCGGGCATGGTGTCACATGCCTGTAATCCCAGCACTCGGGAGGCTGAGGCAGGAGGATTGTTGTGAGTTCAAGACCAGCCTGAGCTACAAAGTGAGCTTAAGGCCAGCCTGAACTGCATAGTGAGACTCTGTCTCAAAAAGACAAAAAAAAAAAAAAAAAAAAATCTTTAAGTATGTCAATGTCCATTTCATTCATTCCATTTTTATTTTATTTATTTTTTTTAAAGAATTCAAAATGATAAAAAAATAGGGATGATACAAAATTTCATTAAACAAAGCAATGGGAATTTAACAATGGTTGTTGTATTGTATAATGTTATCTTCAATTAGTTGCTTAGGTTACTAGATATAAATGTGCAAAGTTGGTTTTTAAAAAAAGTTATAAGAAATTAAAAAGAAGGAAAAAATTTTAAGCATGAACTTCTCCTTTTAATAGGCAGCAGAAATCAGCAGAACAGTTATCATAACTATCCTGCATATAGACATAAATGTACTTTTTTCCCTTCTTTCTTTTGGCTTTTTCCTCATACCAGATTTTCTTTCCCATTGAACAGATTCTTCATTCCATTTTTACATAATCATGGAAGGATTTCCTTCCTGTTGGATGAGTCCTATGCCTTTTTGCTTCTCTCCTATCAATATTTGTTTTATTCACTTTTATCTTAATAATTGTTTGAAAATTTTCATCTTTAAAAATACAACATAGAGGGTCCAGCAAGGTAGCTCAGTGCACTAAAGTACCTGCTTAGGCAAGCTTAGGCAACCGTAGGGACTGCGTGCTGTGCCAGCCCCACGCGGAGGCGGGCTGAGCCAGCCACAGAGTCCGTTTGTAGGGGCGCACTCCTGTGATCCCAGTGCTGGGGAGGCTGAAAGCAGGAGGCCCACCATGAGTCTGAGCTGCATAGTGAGACCTTGTAATAACCAAATACATTTTTTAAAAAATGGAAAACAGGAAAAAAGAAAATAAGTGAATTAGTAAAATTTATATCATTTTCGGAAAAAATTCTTGCTTCTCTCCCCATTTTCTTCTTGTATTAGTCAGATTTTCTGCACTGTGACAATATATCTGAAATAAGCAACTTAAAAGTGGGAAGGTTTATTTTATTTCTTGGTTTTGAGTCTGGAGATTAGGTTAGGTAAAACTGGCTGGGGAAGTAGATGTGACCTGCTAATTATAAGACCCTGGAATATATGCACAAAACAGTTCTTAAAGCCCTAAACATGGACTTCTTTCAAGAACTTGAATAGGTTTTGAATAGGACTGCCCAGAGCTGATGTCAGTCTGAGGTGTGAGATCCTGGCACTGCCCTTTAGGACCCACATGCAAAATTCTCTCTAGTTTCATTGAGATTTAGATGGCATAAAAGGCACGAAGACATTCCTATCATGGTTTTCCTTCCCATACCCTGCCCTGTGTCCTCCAACATGTGCTTTTACCTTGTTTTTTCCTCAAATTTGCTCTGTAGAGCCTGCTTTGCCCTCACTCTTCACTATTACTTTTTCAAATCAACTTTATCACTGCTTTTTGTTTGTGTCATTCGATATTTTGTCCAAGGTGAGAAGAACCTGGACTCCAACTGCAGAAGGAGACAGCAAGCACCAGGAGCCCAGTGACATCTGTTTGGTGAGCTACTTTTAGAAGGAGCTACATAGTAACAGTTTCAGTCCATGGCCATTTGGCCTGGCTACTTTCAGGCCCATGGTGAGCTGGTCCAGGAGGGCTAGATGTACATGGTGGAGAGAAGCTTCTCATTCCATGGAGCCTGTTGGACAGGAAGTGGAGGTGGGGGAGAGAACTGAGCCAGGGCCCCAGTACATTCTTCAAGCCATGTCTACAGTGACCTACTTCCTCCAAAAGGTTCCGTGGGCTAAAGGTTGTGCCACCTTCCAGTAGCCCCAGAGGCTGACAATGAAGTCTTTATTTAGCACATGGCCTTTGTTCTAAACCATACATAGGTAACTAAATTTATGTCTTTATTAGCATGTATAAAATTAATGAGGGGAAGCCTGGAAAGGAAATTTGATAAGCCTTTGTAAACTGTCTTTTGGTTTTGCAGCAATAAGCTTTTATAGAGTGTACTTGTCAAAGAGCCACTTTAATCACAGCATTTGCCATAATTTGGGTCACTGGCATGTTCAGTGGGTGGTTATCCAATTATTGTAAAGCCAGTCCCATATGCCTTCTATATGAGGCATAGCTGTCATCTCATTTTGGGTGCTCCACTTGACATTTACAGGAGGAGAGGGTCAGTACGCCTTCTCAGGCTTGCTAGTGGTTTTTATTCAGTCCACCAAGCTGGCCATACTCATGGGAATAACTTGCTGAGTGCCTGGACCTTGCACCCATGCAAAGTTGTTCCACAGTGAACTGTGTGTCCCGCCTCGGCTCAAGCATGCTTATCAGCTCTGCAGCATGCAGTTCACAGATGCTGTCCCTAAAAGAGATGATCTCACAATCCAAGCTACTGAAGGCTCCTCTGGACTAAAGATACCTATCTGCAAAATGAAACAGCTTCCTCACACCATGCCTTCTTGATTCAATAGTTTTTTTTTTTGTTTGTTTTTTTTATACATTTGGTTGCTACAGGGTCTCACTATGCAGCTTGGACTCATAGTGGTCCTCTTGTTTTCAGCTTCCCCAGAGCTGGAATTATAGGCCTAAGCCACTACACCCAGACTCTGTGGCTGGCTCAGCCTACCCTGGTGTGGGGCTGGAGAAGCATGTGATGCCTGGGATCGAACCATGATTGAACCATGGGCCCTGCATTTGCCCAAGCTTGCCTAAGCAGGTGCATCAGTCTGCTGAGATACTTTGTCAGCCCTGATTCAATAGTTTCTTGATTTTTCCTCCCTCCATGTTCCAGATGCTCATGTTGTTACTGCCTGTCATTCACCAAGAATACAGGATAAAGGCTTATTCTGAAGCAGGCAGAGCTCTAGTGTTGCTCTAATCTTATTCTCACTGTCTTTGAGTGTGCAAGAGAGGAGAACATAGTGAGACAGCAGACGAAGGGACAAGGAAATTCCATTGTTGTCATATTCTGGGTCCTTCCGAGCTCCTTCCCTCCCAGGGAGAGGAAACCATAGCAGACTTCTCGGGGCCAGGCTCTGCAAGGGTTTTGAGCAGATACCCAGCTTTCTGACAGAATTGTTACTTTTCTGTCCACTCATCTAAGTTGGAGCTGGGGGGTGGACTTCACCCTGACAATGGGAGAGTTAGAGAAGGAGCCTATCATTAATAGAAAGAAACCTAGAGGGCTGGGGAGACAGCTCAGCAGGCACAAGTGCCTGCTTGGCAGGTGCAAGTTCGAATTCAGTCCCCAGTACCAAGAACAAAGCAAAACAAAAACCTAAGGCTGGGGATATGGCTCAGTGGCACAGCACCTCCCTGGAAAGTGCAAGTTACTAAGTTTGATTCCAGGCACCAAGAGGAAAAAAGAAAAAAGCCTATCTTTTATTTTTTTGAAGGTTTCTAGTGTATTTTATTACTTCAATAGGCCATATTTTAATGGATACACTGTGTTTTTACTTGGCACCAATTATGATTTCATTTAGAAATAATTTAGCTGTATCGTATCAGCTGGCATGATTCCTGATCTCTCCATTCCTTGGGGGAGGCTCTGCCCATGGGGGAAAGTTCCATTGTATTCCAGTTTGTGTTGCTGTGTAGGTCCATGAACCAATGCAGAAAGTGGCTCCACCAACTCGTGTAGCATCACCATATTTGGCATGGAAATCAGCTGTACGCTTCTGGTGGCTCTGCCTTGCTACCATTTGTTGAATGCTTCAAACTGGAAAATGACTGAATGCGTTTTTGGCCAACGGGAACATCATAGAGTTGAAGTTGAAACTGTAATTACTGCAGCTGCCCGCTTGGTGCAAGTTACTTCCGCAAACCCTTGCAGAGAGCCCTACAAAACCAAAAGCCTCTCTTTTAAAGATGCATTTTACCTTCTCTATAACCCCTATGTGGACTAGTTTTTGGTGACCACAGTTTGAGCCATACTTTCTGTTGTCCCTGCATAATTTTTTTCTTTGGTGGAGACAGATTTGAAGCTAAGAGCAAAACAATCAGACTCACTGACATCTGAGCTTAGTCTAGAATCCAGCAAGGTCTCATCTAGCACTCTCTATCTATCTCTATCTCTGTCTCTATCTCTATCTCTGTCTCTATCTCTATCTCTATCTCTATCTCTATCTCTATCTATCTCTATCTCTATCTCTATCTCTATCTATCTCTATCTCTCTAATCTCTCTCTCTCTCTCTCTCTCTCTCTCTCTCTCTCTCTCTCTCTCTCTCTCTCTCTCTCTATCTATCTGGTATAGGGTCTCACTGCTCAGTTTGGACTGATAGTGATCTTCCTGTTTTCAGCCTCCCCAGCTCTAGGATTATAGGCATGCACCCAAACTCTCTTTTGATTTTATTTTAGCTATTACAGCAATGAGCAAGAGATTGAGGTTTTCTCTTTTAAATTTTAGCTTATATTCCTTATGCATCCAGTGAGCCAGCCCCAGCAGTTGAAGCCATCTCTAGATATCATTGGTAGGGCTGGTCAGATAGCTCAGCAGATTAAGGCACCTGCGTAGGCAGACTGAGGACTGGAGTTTGATCCCCAGTGTGCTGTGCCAGCCCTGCTCCCCTGTCCCGCCCCAAGCCCCACACTGAGCTGTGGATTGAGACTGGGCATGGTGGCGCACAACTGTAATCCCAGCACTAGGGAGGTTGAAAATGGGAGGATCACTATGAATCCAATCTGTGTAGTGAGACCATGTAAATCATATACTAAATACATAAAAATAAATAAATAAGTATCACTGATAACTTTCAGCTTCAGTAGCTGATCACAGCACAGCTACTGCTCCTTACAAGGGAGCACCACATGGCCACCAGGAGACAAAGCTTCTTCACCCCTCACCCTTCTCCTTCCCACACCATGTTTCCATGAGCCCGGGCTATTGCAGCAAATCCAACCTCTCTGACACCAGTGATAACAGAAAAGAGTGAAAAAGGTTTGCTCTTCTACACAATCCCAATATTTCAGGTCACCAGATTGTATGCACTTTGCTAACTCATACCCTTTTCTCTGACCCTCTGGGAGACACCATCTGGGTGCCTCATGACTCCATTTAGTTCTGCCATTCCTCAGGGCAGATGCTGTAGGCTCAGAGCTCAGGCTTCAAGGGAACCTGGCTTTCAGATGCCTGTCCCAGGTCGCAAGTCCCCAGGTTACCTTAGCTTGTGTCACTTTTGGCTACAAATCAGAGGTCCCCACAACCCTCTTTTTGGGTTTCATCATTTGTTAGAGTGGCTCTCAGAACCCACCAAAACCATTTACTTACTAGAGCTGATTTATTACAAAGGATATTTTAAATATTTAATGAAAGGATTTAACAAAGGATATTTTAAATATTTAATGAAATATTTTATTTCATTACAAATGAACATCAGATGAAGAGATATGTATGAGAGTGTTCAGAAAGGTCTGCGGTAGAAGAGCATCTGTCCCCTTGGAGTTGGGGCGGCTAGCTCCCTGATACGTGGATGAGTCCTTATTCACAAATCTGAGAGTTCCCTCTGCTCCATCTTTTCAGGGTTCATGGTGCTGCACAACACAGGCATGGTTGATTACATCTTTGGACTTTGATGATAAATCTTTATCCACTGTCCTCTCCCTGGAGGTGGGTAGTGGGTGGGCCAGGGTAGGGCTGAAAGGTACAACCCTATAGTCACATACTTGGTCACCCTAGCAGCCAATCCCCAGCCAGAGGTTAGTTGGGGGTCATCAATAATCAATCATCATATTAGCATATAAAAAGGTGCTTAATGGGCAAAGCTGAAGCTCTGAAGTAGCCATAACCATCTCAGACATGAATGGCGCTTGCCTAGATTTCCAGCTACTTGGGAAGCTACTGCAGGAAGACCACAAGTTTGAGTCCTGTCTGGGCAATGTAGCAATTTAGTGAGGCTATGTCTTAAAATTTAAACATCAAAACAAAACAAAAAGAGTTGGAGATGTAGCTTAGCACACATCTAAGGGGGACTGAACCTATGGGCAGTCTACCACTGAGCTACATCCTCAGCTCCTTTTATATTTTCTATTTTGAGATAGGGTTTTGCTGAATTGCCCAGGTTGGCCTTTAGCTTGGAATACTGCAACCTCAGTCTCCTAGAGTGTGGGATTACAGGCATGTGCCACCACACCTGGCCAGTTAACCTAATACTCATGACTATTAGGTCAACCTCTCAGAAGATATCGTTGAATTTTGTAGAGTTCCAATCTCTACCAACCAACCCCAAGGGTAAAATTGCTATAAAATAACACCTGAAAGTTTGCTAGGGGCCCAATTCATTAACCCTAGCACATGGGAGGCTGAGGTAGGAAGATCAAGAATTTGAGCCAAGATGGGGCTACATACTAAATTCAAGGTCAGGCCAGACTACACAGCAGCTTTTGTTTCCATAACCAAACAAAAGGCAGCAGATAAGTCTCCAGAGGGAAGATTTCCCTGCTTTGCTCTGTGCCTAACGCTCCATCAAGGGATTTGACAGATGTATTGACGTATGAATTTCCCTGTTCTCTGGCCATTCACACTCAGGTATGCTTTCACAGTGGAATTTGTCATCCAGGATGAATTAACTGTGTTCTTGGGGCATAGTCACTCATATTTGACTGAGGACAAACTTTTCTTTTTTCCTTTAAAGAAGAGTTATTCTACACTAACAGTTCTAGAAATTCTAATGGCTTTAAGGTGCTGTGTACAAGGTAGAGTTCAAAATATATACTTTTTAATTACATCACAATATCATAGTCCCTGTAGTCTGCACCATACTTTGAGATGGCAATGACCCCAGCTAACACCTTAATGTGACTCAACTGGACAGCCTGCTGAAGGCTCCCTCAGAACTACAACCTGAAGACACCGTAGGAAATAACACAAGATTCCAGTTGTCGTGAAACACACTTCCAGGGCAGTGTGCTATACCAGATTGTGTCAAAACAAAATTACAACAAATTTGTGCACATTAATTGGTTTTCAGTTTTGATTCTAGAATCAGGCAAAACCTTGTTCTATAAAATAAGTGACTGCTCCCCACAAACTAAGCAGATAAGATTGGCCTTGGAGATGGAAAGTATCTGAAGAATGCAGAAACAGAACAGAGATGGGGCAGAGTGCTTCAGAAGCTACTTTTCTTGTAAAGGTTAAAGCAGAAAGGACTTCTTAAACATCCCAACTAAAGCTGTCTTGCTTAGGGATTCAGCTTCTCTCTCTCTCTCTCTCCCCCCAAGAGAGTCAGCAGCACAACTTTGTTTTGGCTGTTGGCGTGGAGCTTCAGCCTGGGTGACCCCACCGCGGTTTAATCCTGCCAAGTACAGGGACCCAGCTCAAGCCAATGCTCCCCTATACGTTCTGTTGAGTAACAAATACAATAGCAGAACTGATATTTGAGCCAGGTAGTCCATTCCAGAGTTCAAGATTTTAACACTGCACCAGTGATAGGTTACATCCCCTTGAGCATGGAAAGAATGATAGATGTCTTAATTACCTCCTCATTGCTGTGAGGTTGTGATGCCCATAAGTTAAAAGAGCAGAGGTTTATTTTGGCTCATGGTTTATAGAGGTTTCAGTCCTTAATTCAGTGGCTCAAAGGCAGGGAGGTCTGGCAGAGGAAAGGTCTACAGGGTCTTCAGGGTCTCACTCCTAGATCAGACTTGTAGTGGTCCACCTGTTTACAGCCTTCTAAGAGCTGGGATTACAGGCGCATGCCAGCACACCCAGTCTCAATTGCCATCTCAGCATGCTCCAGGGGTGGGGCCAGCACAGCAGGCCTGGGATTGAACCCCCAGCGCCCCTGAACCTGCTTGCAGACACTTCAATCCACTGAGCTATTTGGCCAGCCCTCTCCCTTCCCCTTTTATCCCATCCAGCCGCACCCAAGGTGAGGTTTCTCATTACACACATCCAGAGCTTCTATGTTAAACCAATTAGTGGATGAATCCAGCACCATACATCCTTAATCCCAGTATCACACCCTTAAGCTACCTTTACACACCTTAGATCCAACCACCTCCAAAAAGCCTCACGAGGCTTTGGGGTACATGTAAATACAAGTCATAGCAGCAGATTGCACCCTATATTTCAGTGGTTTTTGTCATAGTGATTGTTTCTTTAACTGAACTCGGAATTGACAACAGGGCCTTTCCATTGAGCTACATCCTCAGACCTTTTTATTTTTAATTTTTGAAACAGGGTCATGTTAAATCATTCAATTGCTACAGTTGGGCTTGAGCTTATGAGCCTTCTGGCTCAGCCTCCTAGAGTGCAGGGATTCATTGGTATGTGCCACTGTGCCTGGCTTCAGAATTTTTTAAAACTGAAAATAAGAAACTATTTTGTTAATACTAGTGTTCAGACTTGAGGAGGCTGTCCTGGTTAGGGTGCTGGGTTCTCACAGGGTCCGCAGAGTGGTCTTCCCCAGGGTGCGCAGGGAAGCAGGTTCTCAGACCAAGGCAGAATGGAGCACTCCCTTACTTCTTTTTCTGAGACAAAACACATAATACCCAAGTTAAAAGGGGAAAGGTTAATTGAGCTCACAGTTTGTAGAGGTTTCAGTCCATAACTGCTGGTTCCAAGTCAGAGGAACACCACGGCAGACAGGCCTAAAAGGAAGGTGGCAAAGCAATGATCCACTGCCACCGCTCTTTCTACCCCTTACATCTATCCAGGAAGGTGGCACTCACGCCCTTAAACCTAGGCCCTTGATCCTGGCATTGCACAAGAATCAGTTCCAGGGTTACACACTGTGGGTCCAGCCACTCCTGAAAAAGCCTCATCCACAACTTCATGAGGCTTTAAGTGGACATCTAACAGCAAGCTACAGTAGCACAGATAGGTACACTTATAGATGATGTGGTCCAGACTGCTCAAATAAACCTCCCAAAGTGCACAAGCATTTGGAGAGCTGTCAGCATGCTCATCAAGGCCAATGCTGCTGCTGAAAGGAGCACGCCTAGGAGGAGGCGTGATGCAGCTGACGTGTTGTCCCGGGGAGGAGCTCTTTGTCTGACCCTAGAAGGGAGAGAGACTTACTAGTCCAAACTGTAATTTTTCAATGCCTTGCCCTCATGAACAATGCTGTTATTAACATCAGTCGTAGTTATTTTTCTCATTATTGAGGCAAAATACTTGACATCCAAGATTAAAGGCGGAAAGGCGCATATAGCTCATGGTTTGTAGAGCTTTCAGTTCATAACCTTATGGGTCCAAGACAGGAAGACATGAAAAACAGGCACTGAAGAGGATATTGTTACGGGTGCTGTTATGCTTTCTGGCTAGATGGCTCCCTCAAACCTCATGCAGTCATGGAGGGGCATTTTCTAGAGATGGCTGAATCTAGAGTGTGCGGTGCTGGGATCATGGGTGTCATTACGGTTTGTGTGTACTTGCACCCCCCCCTCAAGGCTTCATGCAGTCATAGGGTGGCTTCTGGAGTTTGTGATTAATTTATGAGCCTGTGCCTGGATTGTGGATGTGAGTGCTATACACTGAATAGTTTAATAAGGAGGGGAGAGAGACTTGCTAGCTTTTGCTCTTTGCTGAGTGGACTCCACCCTGGGGTAGGCAGTCTGAATACAACATAAGAAGGGGAGCAGGGCTTGCTCTTCCCTTGGCTCTTTGCTGTTTTCCACCACCATGAACAGCTGCCCTCTTCCAGGTGCCACTCTGCCTTGTAGCCAGCTGAGTATGGACTGAAACCTGCAGTAACTGTGAGCTAAATAAACTTTTCCTTTCTTCATTTTGGGTGTGCAGTATTTTGTCTTAGCAAGGAGAGAAAGATAACCAAGATAAAATGCCCCGATTGGTCTGGCATAGCTTTGGCTAGGACTAGGATGTGAGTGTTACACCCACCCTGGGGTGGGCAGCCTGCATACAGTATAAGGAACAGGGAGAAGGCTAATACGCTCTCTGGCCTGCTTGCCATGGACCATTTTCCTTCTACGGTGCACCTCCGTCATGCTGTCCTGCTTGGAGCCAGCCAGCTATGGACCAAAACTTCTATAAACTGTGAACCAAATACATCTATCTTATTTTCACTTTGGATACCAGGCATTTGTCTCAGTAACAAGAAAAGTAACTAAGAGCAGCACTTCAGCAAGTAAAACTACAACAGTACCTTTGAAGGTACTTGTTTCATCATCATGCCTTCTTCCTTCCTACCTGCCTTCCTTCCTTCTTTCTCTCTCTCTTCTTCCTTCTTTCCCTCCCTGCCTCCCTCCCTCCCACTCTCCCTTCCTTTATGTGGATTGAGCCTGGGACTTTCTGACCTTAGAACAGAAGAACTTACATTTCCTGGGTGGGTCCCCTGCATATTTTAACTCTGTGGATCTGGAGTGTACCGCACAGACTCACATGTTGCAGGATTTGTTCCAGCATACAACACTGGTGGATGGTGGTGGAACCTTTAGCCCTAGCAGACGGAAGGTCTGCTACTGGTGGCATGTGCTTAGAGGGGACATAGGAGCCCCAGCCCCCCTTTCTTGTTTTGCTTCCCTGCCAATATGAGGTGAGCACCTTCCTTTACCACATTCTCTTGCCGTGATGTGTTGCCTTGCCACAGACCAAAAGCAATAGAGTCAAGTGATGATTGATAGAATCTCTGAAATTATGAGCCTAACTAAACCTTCCCTCCTGATAAGATGATTGTCTCAGGCATGTTGTTATGGTGATGGAAAGCTGATTAATACATATGGATGAATTACAATGGAGTGCCCATCTTCGACAGGTGTAGACAAAGGAAGGGGTATAGAAAGGAAGAATCATGATGTGTGTGTATGGACAGTACAGTTGGGATAGATGATGCAGTGCTTCTACATAATTCTGTGAGAGGCAAGATTTGCACTAATGGTGGTTGGACATGATATTATGTCAGCTCCTAGTACTAAGGACAACTACTAGGAAAATAACAAGGTGGAAAGAATTAATTATCGAATCTTTGATATAATTCAGGTATAAAAAATAAGATACGCACACAGCTACACTCTCTTAATTTACTGGTAAGAGACATCTGCTATAATAATGTCTGTAAGTATAATATCATGTATGCATCTTGTACGATACCAAAACATTAGGCAAACAGTTTGCATTGTATTAATTTATTGAATCTGTCCTGTTAAGGTGTCTTAAAACTGTCTCATTGATATTTGTACTTCAATAAAATAAAAATAAATAAATAAAAATATGTGGACTGTTCAGAACTCTAGGGCCTGGCTATTTCTACTGAGTGGTTTCCGTAGCGATGCCAGCCTCTTTGGGATGAGACTCTTCTGAGGTGTCAGAGAAGGAGCCTCCTGGTAGGCTGGGAAAGAATAGCAGTGGAAGACAGGAGACCCTCCGCAGTGGGAGTACGGCCTGTAGGACCCTAGATGGGGGATCGGGCCAGGAAAGCTGTATCTGGGCTTGTTCTGGGAGTGGTCTGCATGCTCATGTGCAAGATTGCAGGAACTGTTTTAAAAAATAGGACTTTTAGAATTTTTTTTTTTTTCTTTTTTGAGATGGAGATTTCACTGAGTTGCCCAGGTTGGCCTTGAACTTGAGATCCTGTCTCAAGCTTCTGAGTAGCTCGGATTATATGTATGTGCCACCCTGCCCAGCAAGGAACAGTTTAACCTTGGGATAATTACTTGCTGTCCTTTTCACCACTCAGCTCTGGCGTTCCTGATTTTCTTTGCCTCTCTCTTCTTTGGGGCTTCTCCCCTTTCCATTCCAGTAGCTCTTTGTCTCCTTTCTCATGGCCCTGGCCCCTCACTTCCCCACCGGTCTCCACCCTCTCCAGGCTTCCTGTCATCTCCACCCTACTCTCCTTCCTCCCTGGACCTTTCCTGCCCTGAGTCTCCATCTGTCCTAGCTCAGGGACTGAGGACTGTGGTAGGGTCCAGATGAGCAAAACCAGGGGAGCTTTGGCCATTTCCAAGCTCTGTAACTCCCCAGGAAAGTAACTCTGTTTCTTAGACCATGTTTAATGTGTGGCTTTCAAAATAAGAAAAATAGTAACAGCTCTAAATACCTCCCCAGCACTGCTTACAAGAGTAAAATTTTAGAATCAACTCAAGTACCATTAATAGGAAGTGACATGAATTAAGTAGTAAATATAAATGAAACATACGTGCTGGAGTAGTGTGAGTTTACTAAAAAAGAGTAAGATCGAGTTGTGCATCAAACACGGAAAGCTGCACACAGTGTGGCACCTGGGAGCTCAGAGTGAGCTGGGAAGCTGCTGACTGCGTGTGCAGTATGGGACAGCCTCCCCCTTTTCTTTTTTTGTCTTTTTGAGACAGGGTCTCATTATGCAGTTCAAGCTGGCCTTAAGGTCACTTTGTAGCTCAAGCTGGTCTCGAACTCACAACAACCCTCCTGCCTCAGCCTCCCGAGTGCTGGGATTACAGGCCTGTGCCACCACTCCCGGCCAATATAGAGGTAACTGTTTTTTTTTTTTTTTTTTTCAGAACTGGGGATTGAAGTCAGGCCCTTGTGCTTGCCAGGGAAGCACTTATTCCACTGAGCCATCTTCCCAGCAGTACAGTCCCCTTTGACAATGATCACACTGAATATCAGTGCACTGCAGGGGACAGTCACTAAATTCTTTAGGTCACCCTGGGAGTTGAGTGTATGTGTGTGTGTTTGTGTGTGTGTATGAATTAGGGGAGTATTTGGGATACTTTTTGACTTTAGACTCCTATGCCTTATTTAAATATTTCCTAAAACATGTATTAATTTTGCACTGTAACTTTTTCAGAAGGGAAGAAAACCTGTTCATTGGTCTTTTTTCCAGAGGGACATGCTGCACTGGACAGCTGTGGGTGTTAGGGAAGGGTGCACATGGCCTGTGGCCCTGGGCGTTGGCTCTACCCCAGAGCCACCCACCTCATCTCTGGGCTTCTCGCCAGTGCCTCCCCAGCTCCTTCTGGGTATCCAGTCTTTCTCTCCATGGTTGCACACGATGACAGCTGGAGGATGGCAGGTTCTAGAGCCAGCCCAGGGCTCTGTGGGCTCCTCTTCCTCTCCATGCTCTCTGAATGGATGAAGGCCCAGCTAGAAGATACAGGGGCCAACTCCCCGAGGCTGCCCTCACCCCACCACCTCACAGGGCCACATGGGAGGTCCCCAGGTTCTCTGCTCCCAGCCTGCAGCATCCACCCCTGACAGCCCTGGCTCCTTGCAGCACATGCATTAGAGGGTGGCTTCTCGGAGGAGGGCAGGAGCAGCACGAGTCTGGCCAGCAGTCCCCAAAGCCCTCAGGAATTGGTACACAGTGTTGAACCCAGAGCTGACAGATGGAGTCATATGAGCAGACTAATTATATTTTTCTTGGGCATTTGTAAGTCTGCAGGAGCTTAATTTGTGTATTAATTACACCTCAGAGCTAAATGAAGGGGCGGGTGCACCTCAAACAGCCTTCTAGTTTTATTAGGAGACACAGTACACATACTGGCTCCCTAAGGAAACAGCTAATGAAACTCCCCTCTGAGCAGCAGTGGGCCTTGAGGAAGCAGGTTCCCTGGCCAGGCGGGCCAGGCTGTAGTGCACCCTCATGGGCAGGCTGAAGGTCTGGCTGACTGCTCGAGTCAGCAGCCTGGGAAGGTCTCCCCACAGCCTCCACAAAGCTCCAGCTGCTTCAGGTTCAAGGGCTTCCTCACTGATGGGCTGTGGGTTGGTGGGCTGCCCTGACCTACCTCGGCAGGGAAGCTGAGAACCTCTGGAAGAGTCCCTGCTCTCCTCAGAGAGCCCTGTAGCTGGTGTCAGCCTGTGGAAAGACAGGGGTCTGCCTTTCTCTCTTGGTGGGATTTATCTGACTTGATATGAAACCGAGGAAGTCAGGGAACCCAGGTAGGAAAGCCTTGTGAAGAGATCAAAGGTGGCAGCCAGGCCGCAGAGACAGGGCTCCTTTAGCTGTGATTCTTGTCCTCTAGCTGCTTATTAGGCCAGCAGCTGTTGTCCTGAGCGGTGGGGTAAAAAGTGGGAAAAGGCTTTTGTGTCTAAATTTTGGCCAGTTTTCATTGAGGGGCAGCTCCACGAGTGGAGTTGTTTGTACCAGTGTCACAGGTAAAAGGGTAGAAATAAGGGCTTTGAGGTTGGGCAGCACCCCTCCCACTCCGTAACGTGCTCAGGGCCAAACCTGGAAGGTCTGTGCTTGAGGAAGCATATCCTTAAAATAGCCGCAGCAAGGCCCAAGGCTGTCCAGTGCCCGCAGCCTGATGGACAGGTGTCCAGGCAACGGCAGGCCCTGCGAGCAGCGCTGAGGCATGCCTGTGACACCCGCCACTGGCTGATGGCTCACCAGCCACCTGCAGGCCCCATCCCTCTTTCAAAGGTCAGGAGACCCTGCTGGGCAGGCTGCTTCACGCGTCGGATGTGAACTCCACAGGGTGTCATACTGACAGGTTGCTCTAGATGGTAAGGTCGGGATGGGACCCGACATCTGTGAGGGCTACAGAAGCATAAAGAAAAGCAAGTTGGGGCTCCTCGACTCAGATGAGGTGTTTTGGTCTGCCTTGTTCACTGTATTTCAAGAACATAGAGAGTTAGGAGTATGGCTCAGTGGTGGAATGTTTGTCCCAATGCTGAGGCCCAGGGTTCAATCCTCAATACCAAGAAAAAAAATAGTTTGGTTCAATTGCAAACACATCATATATATATATATATATATATATATATATATATATATATATATATATATATAGATATAGATAGATAGATAGATAGATAGATAGATAGATAGATAGATAGATAGATATAGATATTTGTATTTTAGGGAAAGGTCTGCAGGGTGTTCAGGGTCTCACTACTAGATCAGACTCACAGTGCTCCGCCTTTCTGTAGCCTCCCAAGAGCTGGGATTACAGGCATGCGCCATCACACCCTGTCTCAATCACTATCTCAGCCTGCGCTGGGGGCAGGGCCAGCATGGCAGGCCCAGGGATTGAACTCCTGACCCCTGCGCCTGCTTGCAGGTCTTTTAATCCTCTGAACTATTTGTCTGGCCCTTCATAAATATATTCTTGATTGAATCGACCAAGAACCAAGTGTAGAGCTGGAGAGATAGCTTGGCAGTCTGAGCTCCCACCTGGCAAGGGCAAGGACCTGGATTGAATTCCCAGTACCATGTGTTGTGCCAGCCCTGGGAGTCTTGGGTGTGCAATGCTGCCCACTGAAACCGGGCGGGGTGGCACATGCCTGTAATCCCAGCACTGGGGAGACTGAGACAGGAGGCTCACTACAAGACTAAGCTGTATAGCAAGACCCTGGGCCAAACAGATAAATAAGTAAAACAGTAAAATATTTTTTTTTAAAAAAAGACCCAAATGCAGAGAAGCCTGGCCTTAAATAAGCACATCCTAGGCCAACTTAGGGAAGCTGGGTGTGGCTGCCTCCACATCATCGTTGAGGCATCACTAATGTGCGGTGGTCCTATGCTCATCAGAGACTCTCACTTGCCCCAAATCACATGACTAACAAAAGCCAAGCTCTTGGCCAGAAGCATTAGTCTGTCATTCTTTAATCTGCCTGTGTTAGGTAGACCCTGTAGCCAGTGCGTTCATGGCTGTCTTCAGCCAGCTGAGAGAGAGCTCTGCTTTGTCTCGTGCTGTGGGGCATCCTCAGGTGTTTTGCTTCCCAGAGCTGCCCCGTGCCTCAAATCCTCATTAGTGCGATTCCATCACCCTGGTGAAGGGTCCAATTCATGTTCTGAGCATGGAGAAACCAGTGGGAAGTGTAGGGATGAGAGAGTGCCCACCTGTGGTGCCTGCGGGCTCAGGGCTGCTTGGGGCAGGGCTCCCTGGACTGCCCAGCACAAGTCACCCTGGTGAGGACCTCCAGGTGGCGGGCTTCATCCCACAACTCCATCCGCAGTGCTTGTGCAGGAAGACAGTGAACATGCGCCGGGAGTGGGCAGGGCCTGCTGTGCCGCTCTGTCTTAGCTCTCCCTTATTTGCTGAGGGGCAGAGCCAGAGCCCAGCCACAAGCTGCAGCAGGGCCAGGCAGGATCCCAGACTGTTTCTAGAGTCGGGTGTCTGAGCAGAAGGTGCTGGCTTCTCTCTGAGGCCTGGAGACCACAGGTTCAGATACCCCGCCCCCAACCCTTGAGGGTTCAGGCTCCTTGCTCTCCTGTCTCCTGCCTGAGCCTCAGGCCCAGCTATGCCAGCCTTCTTGAGATAGGACGGAGGAAGCCTGTGAGATCTTCTGGGAGAGGTGGCCAGCATGTTTGACAGATAGCGCTCTGGATCCAGGCTGTCTGAATGCATTTGTCTCGTCCTCTCGCATCCAGCCAGCCCAGAGACAAGACTAACCCTTCCTGACAGAATCAGTTCAGCCCTGTCCTCTGAGCAGGGCCTAGGGTGGGCAGGGGGCTGGCTGGGGCAGGCTGGGCTCTCTGGCCCTGGCAGTTAGGAGCCTGCTAGCTGGGGGAAGAAACATGGGGAGCCCTGAGGCCCTGTGGTCAGGGTTCTCCTCCCCCAAAACACACACACAGACACACACACTCACACAAACAAGCTGGACCCAAGCCTGAGAGGGGCCTCTGACTCTTCCGCTTTTTCCAAACCTCAAGCAAAATTAGAAAGGAGAGCCAGGAAGAGGCCTGGCTCATTTCCCTCCACCTCTGTCTGTCTTGCACTCTGAGGCCCACCTCTCACCATAAGCACTTTGTGAGGAACTGGAACTGCACCGGGTTTCAGTGTGGGGACCGTAGAATGAGTCACGTGTGCCACTTGGAGAGCACATGTGTGGACTCCCAGCCTGCCACCCCAAACAGGGCACAGCACTCACCCCCCACTTTAATGCCAAATCCTATTCTACCACCACTGCCTCTCCCCCTCCTCTAAGGCCTTGCAAATTCACACCACTTGTGAGGGCTCATCTTGTCTTAGAAGGGCGGAGCAAGAGACCCCAGACTATGAGGAGTCCCTTGGGGTAACCAGGGGTATGGATGAGGTCTAGGTAAGAGTAGGGAGTGCATTTGAGCTGCTAGATAAAAAGGCTGTGCAGAAATAAGAGGGGCTCAGCCTCGTGGGCCTGGGGGTAGAGGCTTCAGCAGGGCTCAGTGCTGGGGCTTCTGGGAGAGCAGGTGCAGGGGCCGGGCCGGGCTGCTGAGATGGTGACAGGGTTCCAACTCAGGGACAAAGCCAGTTGTTTCTCCTGCCTGGAATCCAACTGCAGCCCATGGGCCAAACAGACATGAGGGCTGGATTCTCTGTGGGGTACAGGCAGGTACTCAGAGAGCCTGGAGGAGAGCACAGTGGCCGCCAGAGGGGGACCCACCATGCTTGGGAGGATGAGAGGACAGATGCTATGCAGTCAGTATTCCCTTCACCAGCCACAAAACTGTAAGATTTTAAGCCTGTGTCGTGGGCCAGCATATGCCCTGACCTGGGGCATCCTCCCTGAGAACAAGGGTGTGGAGGCAGGCAAAGAGCACAAGTCCAAGCCCAAGGACAGGTTGTGTCATAGTGCCATTTCAGTCAGTGACAGATAGATGCCAATCATCTCCCAGAAGATCAAGATGCTGCTGAAAATTTCCTACTGCCTAGTGACATGGTGTTTATCCTAATGTGTAGTGCAAATCATTTTTTGTATGTGTACGTGTATGTGTGTGTGTATGTGTGTGTGTGTGTGTGTGTGTGTGTGTGTAATATAAACCAAGCTTCCATGCTGCTTGTCTTATTAAAGTATGGGACTACATGCAATTACACACAGTACCTCATACTTGACAGTAAATGACTATGCTACAGTGTGTGCGTTTACCCCACTATACATTTTTAATCATTGTTTTACAGTGTATGCCTTCCCCTTACTGAAGAGACAGCTCACAGTAAAACAGGGCCCTGAGTTACATTGCCTGCAGCCTCACCCATCTCACGTTCGCCATCTCTTGGCACTGAGGCCCTCGACTAGCCTGAGCCATCGGGTTGATGGAAGGGCACTCTGCTGTTCCCAGGCAGATGAATGGCCAGAACGCACCCTCTCAGAAGTAGCTTGTGGCTGGACCTCGCCTGGCTGCTGTTCAACATGCAGGAGAGGGCAGGAGACACTCGGAGGGGTGGGAATGAGGTGGGGCAGGATAAGTGTGTGGTATGTGTCTCTTGCATCCCTCTGAGAGACAAGGGCATTGCAGCATTCCTCTGACAACTCCCACAGGGGCTGGTGAAGGTGTTTCTCCTGTATGGTGGGTTTCAGCTCTCCTCTGGTCTCCTCTGTGAGGGCTAGAGCTCAGGGAAGGCTCTAGTGGTTACCCTGCCCTTTCTGCACCTTGAGCTGAGAGCCAGGCACTGGCAGTTAGAAGGTGGCCCACATGTATGGTATGATGACTTCTGCAGTACCACGAGCCCCACTGTCCAGATAGTAAAACCGAGGTGCACAGCAGTCTCTTGCCCGAGGCCCTGGTCAGTGGTTGTGGTGGTCTGAGCTGCCCCTGAGGCTTGTGTGCTTTCTACCCCAACCCAGCACACACTCTTCTTCTCAGAGGGTAGGCCCTGGACAGCGGGGAGTCCACCCCTTCCCACAGCCAGAGCCTGGCACACATGGAGCACAAAGCTGGTGCCTAGTCTGGGACAAGAGAAAGGTGACTCTGGCTCCTGGTATCTGACTGCAGACGGACAGCCCTCATTAGTACTTTGGTGGACTTGGGAACAATCCATTTCTCTTTTAATTGCACCAGGACGCTCGCTGTGGAGGACTGCAGTGGAGACTTCTGTTAGCATGTGGAGTAATGACTTCCATCTATGTTGTGGGCCCGTGGCATCCGCATCCCAAAATCCACACTATAACGACCTAACTCCAGTACCTGAGAAGGATAAGAAGTAAGGTAAAGTGAGGCCACACGATGGGCTCTAGTCCACCATGGCTGGGGTCCTTAGGCTGAGGAGGTATGGTCGACCAAGGTAGGGGTTGTGTGCAATCCAAGAACTCCGGGAGGCTGAGGCAGGAGGCCTGCAAGTTCAAGCCCAGTCTAGACTAATCAGCAATTTCTAAACATCCAGAGCCCTGCATTACACAGGAAAAAGCCCATGATGTCTGCACACAGAACTCAGTTCAAATAGCACTTATACTGCTTAACGGCCATGTGCCTGGGGAGGTTTCTTAACCTTCTTAAGCTTCTGTTATCTCATCTGTACAACAGTGTTAATCTCGTATATCTGGAAGGTTTGTTACAGGGATTATATCAGGAAACCCAGGAGACATGGCTGCTTTGCCCCAAGGGCTGTACAGCTGCCTCATGGCCTCTGGCCTGCTCTCTTGGTACCTGCACACTGTTAGGATCTTGTAGACTGGCAAGGAATGGAAACTCTGAGGCTGCTCCTCTGTGCAGGAAGGCTGCTGGGGAAGGGGCTTGCTCCGGGCGACTGCCCAGTACCCTGTCCAGCCTCCCTGGTGCTGGAGCCCTCCTGGTACCTGTGAGCTGGGCTTCCTTCTGCAATCCAAAAACGTTATGAGTTTCATTAATAAGGATTTGCTGGGAATCCCGGGGGGCGAGGAGGGGGATCCCGCTTCCTTTAGGGGATCTGATTCTAAATTCCCAATAAATGAGGACAATCATTACTAAGGCGCGACCCTACCCAGCGTGGTGAACAGGCCCTCATGCTCTTGCTTCTCTGTTCCCACCACCTGAAGCGATCCTCCTCCCCTCCCCCTTCCTTCCTCTTTCCTCCCCCTCCCCTCCCCTCTTTCCCCTCCCCCTCCCTTCTGGTTTGTCACTAGTCTGC
>PVKA01009624.1:5665-67780 GCA_004027165.1 Ctenomys sociabilis | reverse complement strand
TTTATACTTTATTTATTTTTATTTATTTTTTATTTTATTGAACTACAAATGTCAATCAGACAGTTTCAAGATACCTTAACAATACAGATTCGACAAATTAATACATTACAAACTGTTTTCATAGTGTTTTGGTATTGAACAAGGTGCATACATGATATTATATTTACAGATATTATTTTAGCAGATGTCTCTTATCAGTGAATTAAGAGTGTATCTGCTTACTTATCTTATTTTTTATGCCTGAATTATATCCAAAAATTCAATAATTTTTTTCCTACTGGATGACCATAGCACTAGAAGCTGACATAATATCCTGTCCAACCACCATTAGTGCAGATCTTTATACTTTAAATACTGTCCACAATTTTATTAATGGTGGTTTGCATAGAGCAAGTATGTAGTATTCTTATGAACCGACTATACATACCAGTACATACCAGCATTTATTGCTTTTTAAAATCATTAAAATATTACTGTATCTTCTATTTAAATTTTAGATATGTTTAAGTGTCATTCACATACAATTCACCTGTTTAAAGCATTCCACATTTAGTATCCTCACAGTTGTGAAACCATCACTTCTATTCTTTTGGGAACTTTTTCACTGCTCTTGTACTAATTAGCAGTCACTTACTCTTTCCCTTCAACCCTCATCCCACACAGAGGCAAGCAGTGGCATGCTTTCTGTCTCTGTAGATTTGTCTGTTCTGAACATTTGGTATAAGTGGGCTCATATAGCATGTAGTTATTTGTTTTTTTCCATAATTTTATTGAGAAATGAATAGTAATGAGACAGTTTCAAAGCAAATTAGTAGGACAGCTTCAATAATTAATACATTTCATAATAGTTGTTATTCATTGTACAAGATGTAGACATGATATCCTGTTTATAAACACTATTAGAACAAAACATTCCATTCATTGAATTAAGAGAATGTAGCTGTATGTCTATCCTATTTTGAATATACAGATACAAAATGTTCATACATTTGTATCCCCTTTTTTGTTTATTTTTGTCATTTAAATACTATAGGTATGTGAATTCAACAAAATATTCCAAAATAGTCCAATAGTCCATAACAGGATTGGTTTTTCCATAGGACTGGAAATGTCAGAAGTTGTTGTCTTGAGCCTTTTATAGCTCAATGTAATAATGTATCTTTACCTTTATACTTTGTTTTTATATTTTTCTGCTGGATGGTTAAGACCAAGTTAAACCAAGACCTATATGACAAGAACTGTACCTTTTATATCTGATAAGGTCAGTAAAATCCTCTCAGGATTTATTCTGAAACCCTGTACCACAGTTTGTAGATCCTTTGTCAGTGTCAGTCATGTGGATGAGTCATGGCCAATGCTTGACCAATTTTCTCTGTGAAAGCCTGAAAGTTTTCTCTCCGTATGACTCTTCTTAGGCACACTCTGCATCATCGATCATGCTACAATGCTATGTATGGTTAAATTTCTAAACTTCTGTGTAAAAATATGTAATTGTTTATGCCTATTTTTAAAAATATATTTTAATTTTTTCTTTATATTCAGTAGGGACTTAAAGTTTAACATATCAACACTTGATGAAAAATACCTGTTTGTTGTTATGATTAAGATGTTTGATATTCAGACAAATAGTACAGTTAAGCTCAACAGCCTAGGTTGTAGGGTAGTAAGACTCTCCTGTGGAGGGTTAACAACCTAAGTTTTCAGTTTATTGTATTAATTAGTTTCTTGACGAACAGAACTGATATGTGGTATGCATATTTTCAAAAATTAATTTTAATAAATTAGCTAATACAATTATGGTGGTGATGAATTCAACATCTGTAACATGGGCCAACATGCAACACTCCCCTGAGAACAAAGGTGTAGCTTCAGGGCATAGGCAGGAAGGGTGGTAATGGGAAACTGCAAGCACTTCCCTAGCGGCTAGCCCTGGCTTATCTTTCAGGCCTACTCATGCCTTTCACTTAGGCACAGAAGTTTCATCTACATTAAAAAGACCAATGTTTTCTTCTCAAAATTCCCTATTATAAAATTCAGTCTCATTTCTAGAAGACGTATTTTTTTAAAGTTTAATAGTAAAAGGGAAAAAATAGAAATGATAATGCAGCATTTCACTAAACAAAATGATAGGAATTCAACAATTTTTTTTTTTTTTTTTTGAGGAACGGGGGATTGAACTCAGGCCCTGCAGCTTGCCAGGGAGGTGCTCATTCCACTGAGCCATCTTCCCAGCACCAACAATGGTTGTTATAGTACATATTGTTGTTTTCATATTATCATATAAAAGAATGTAAAATTGGTCAAAAGTTATAAAAAATCAAAAAAGAGAAAGAAAAAATTAAGCCCTATGTGCTCCTATCAGAACTCCAGCCAAAATCAGTAGTATAAGGAACCAATCTGCACTGCATGCTTTTTCCCTTTATTCTTTATGTGTTATGTCCTTTCCCTTAACTCAGTTTTTGTCCCTTTTTGAAAAAAATAATCTGCTCCATTTCATAATGTCTATTGATCCTTTCAGATTCTGTGGACACCTTTAGGTACTTCACTAGGAAAACACTAAGATATTTACACATGCAGTCTGATTTATGTCACTTATTAGTATAGTTCTACTTGCATCAATGTACCTATAAAAACCTTGATTCATATTTTGTATGACTAATACTTGTTGTATAAAAACTCCACATCTTTTTTAATCCATTCCTTGATTGAGGGTTATTTGACTTGTTTCTAAGATTTAGCTATTTAGACAAATTTTGCTGATATAAACAAGGGTACATATATACTACTCTGGTATGGTGTTTTATATTCTGGAAAAATAACCAAAAGGGAAATACTTGGGTTGAATGGGACCTTTAATTCTAGTTTTTTAAATAATCTCCACACTAATTTCCATAGTGGTTGTATCAGTCTACACTCACACCAACAATGGAGAAGACTTTCTTTTTCCCCATAGCCCTGCTAGCATTTAATATTGGTTGACTTCTTAATAATAGCCATTATTTCAGGGCTGAGATGGAAAGTCAGTGTTGTTTTATTTTACACTTCTTGATAATCAGTGATGTTAAACATTTTCTCATGTGTTTATTTCTCATTTTTATTGATTCATTTGAGAACTCTATATTCATTTCTGTTCCCCACATTTGGATTGGGTCTTTGTATTTGGGGACCTTTTTTAAGATTCTTTGTATGTGCTAGGTAGAAGTCTCTTGTCTGAAGGACATAGGGTTAATTTTTTTTTCCAATTTGAAGATTTTCTATTTATTCCATTGGTGATTTCTTTTGATCTACAGAAACTTTTCACCAAGATGTGATCCAATTTGTTGATTTTTTGAAGTATTTCCCTTGCAATTAGGTTTTTGTGCATTAACTCTCTATCTACCCATCTATTCAATATTTCTACCTACTTTCTCCTCCAGTAAATCTACTCTTCTTGTTTTAATATTTAAATCTTTGATCTATTTTTACTTATTTTAGTGCATGGTAATAGACATGGGTCTAATTTTAGTCTTCAGCATCTGGAAAGCCAATTTTTCCAGCATCATTTGTTGAAGAGGCTATCTTTCTTCCAGTGAATGTGTTTAGCCACTTTTTTTTAAACTATTTTAATTTTTCAAGGATTATTTTTATATTTTTATTTATTTTTTATTTTTATTTTTTTATTTGTTTTATTTTATTGAAGTACAAATATCAATCAGACAGTTTCAAGACACCTTAACAAGACAGCTTCATTAAATTAATACATTGCAAACTGTTTTCATAATGTTTTGGTATCGTACAAGGTGCATAGATAATATTATATTTACAGATATTATTTTAGCAGATGCCTCTTATCAGTAAATTAAGAGTGTAGCTGTTTACTTATTTTTATACCTGAATTATATAAAAAATTCAATAATTATCTTCCTAGTGGATGACCATAGTACTAGAAGCTGACATAAAATCCTGTCCAACCACCATGAGTGCAGATCTTGCCTTTCATAGGATTATGTAGAAGCACAGCGTTATCTATCCCAACTGTACTGTCTATACACACACATCATGATTTTTTCTTTCTACCCCTTCCTTTGTCTACACCTGTCAAAGGTGGGCATTCTTTTGTCATTCAACTAACTTAGATGCTTGAACTCGACACCACAATCCATCACAGTCCAGCATTCTACAACAATAGTGAGTTATTCAAAGAAGTTGTCGACCATAGCCATTTACAGCTCAGCTTAATATTATGGTCCCCCGATGTATACTTCACTTTTATACTTTTCTGCTGGATGGTTAAGACCTAGATAGAGCAAGACTTATATACTAACACATGAACTTTATATTTCTTATGTGGTCACTGAAGTCCTCTCAGGGTTTGTCTTGTAGTCCTGTATATTATTCTGTAGATCCTTTGTCTGTGTCATCCATGTGGATGAGTCATGGCCAATGCTTGACCAGTTTGCTCTCTGTGAGAGCTTGAGAGAAAGTTTTCCCTCCATGTGACTCTCCCCAGGCACACTATAGAACTTCAATCTCTTTCCTTTGTGGCTCCATACTCTCCTTGTTCAGAAAATTTGGAGCTCACCTGAGTTTCATGATGTTGCAGTACAGGTTCTCCTATGTCCTGAGTCTTTGCTGACCTTGAAAGGCTAGGGCCAAAATGTTGGCTGGCCTTGTGGCTCTTCTATTTCTCCAACTCTGACTTGTTAACTTAGGTTGTTAACCATCCAGAAGAAAAGCTGATTAGTATCCTGCAGCATATGCCATTCACTTTGCCTTATCTGACTCAATTGATTTAAGTTGTACATTTCCTTTTGTATTTCTGCTTTTTGCTACTTATACTAGGGAGACTATATGATATTTACACATGTGTGTCTGGTTTATTTCACTTATGGGTATATGTTCAAGTGGCATCCACTTCAGTATAAATGCTTCAAACTTATCATTCTGAATAGCTGAGTAATAGTCCATTATATAGAAAACATAAGATGGATGAGTGTGCATGTAGTTGTTTTTTATCTTCTGGTCTGTTACATTGATACTAACATACAATTTTTGCCAGCAACATGCTGATTTATCACAGTAGTTTTCTAGTACAATTTCAAGTAAGGGATTGTGATGCTTCCTGCCTTGTCTTTGCTGCCCAGGATTGTTTTGCTATTCTAGCTCTCTTCTGGTTCCATAAGAATTTTAGGAATATTTTCTCTAGCTTGATGAGGTATTCCAATGGTATTTAATTGGTATTTCATTAAATATGTATAATAATTTGGGGATTCTGACCATTGTCAATGTTGGTTCTTCTTATCCATGAAAATGGAATGCTTTTCCATTTTCTGAAATCCTATTCAGCCTCCATTTTGAAGTACTGTAATTTTACTGTATACATGTTTTCTCCTAAAGTTGTATTAAGTATTATTTCTTCTCTTTTTTACAAATAAGGAACTAGGGGCTGAGGAGATGGGTTAGTAGAATAAGTGCTTCCCTGGCAAGTGCAAGGGCCTGAGTTCAATCCCTAGTTCTGCCAAAAATAATAATAATAATAATAATAATAATAATAATAATAATAAGGAATTAAAATATAAAGAAAAATAACCATTATCTGTCTATAATAGTTAAGATTGACTTTGACAGCAAATTTCTGCTGTCTTTTCTGAGAAGTTATGACAGGGACTGAAATGCATTAAGGGCTTTCTCTGGACCAAGCACTGGAAAATCACTTTATTCATATGTCCATATTTTGATTCTCTTGACCACCTAAGAATATAGCAATTATTCTTCTCAAGCTAGTTACAAGGAAAAAACTCACAGAATCCATTTAAAAAGTTATAAGCAAAAAGTGAAAAGCACTGCACTTGGAAAATGACCAAACTACAACTCAAAGCCAGGCGGGCCTCTCTCCAAGCTGTATGGAATTCTTTGTGAAGTTCCTTTCTTAAGCAATAGACAATTGCTGAGGGAATGATGGGACAACAGTTCTTAAACTTCATTGTTTGCTTTGAAAGGAATACTTCAGTGGCAGGGAAAAAATATTCACCTGGAAGTGACAAGCAAATAGTGACACTGTTTTATGATAAATAGGTGGAATGAAGACAGTTTATGATAGCATAATCTTTTCTCATTTGTCTTTGTCAAAATATTTTCTGTCTTTATACCTTTGGTCACTAACTCATTTTATATATTTCTTTTATGCACTTATTTCATGAATATATTATACATTTCCTATTAAAATTAGCTTCCAATAATTTCTTAGTAATTGCCTAGATATAAGCAGGTGTTACGACTTATTCCTTTAAGAGGGAAAAACAAGCAAGAAAATATATGAGATAGCTGAGAAGACTGTACTCATAATTTAAATCAATTCTTTTTAAAAGTAGTTATTGTTTAGAATTTTCAACTTGACTAACTCTGTATGCTGATGTCTGTAATCTGAGCATTAATCGAGCACAGAGGATAGCAATGTGTAATACAAAATTCATGGCTGAATACCTCTCATCTTGGTCTTCTAAATGTTTATTTTGCTATTATCAATTATTATACTCTGTTTAAAATAAATGAAAACAAAAAAAGACAGGGAAAAATAAGATTTCTTGAAGGCAGGCACCATTATTCTATTATTTCCCCAATTTTGTACAACTATATCTGTGAATCTGAGCAACAAATTTGATGATAAAAATAGCATAATAACCATTGTGAATTAGCTATTGCTGTTTTGAAAAATCTATAACATGTATATGTTAGCCTGTTTCTGTACTTCTTTCTATTTGGTTTTGCTTCTATTTTTATTCTTCAAACCAAAATAAAATTAAATTTCAAAAAAAAAGACTTAATCCTTTAAAAGTATTTGTTAGCCAAAAATATGGATATATGTTATGTACATTGTTTTAAATTATCAATTTTTTTGAAAAACACAATAAGATCATCAAATACACAAATCAAAGAATACTTCCCATGGAATAGTTCTCTACATATTTAATTTTGGTTTTATGTACTAACCAAGAACAATTCACATTTTTACTCTTATTTATTAATTTATTGCTATTATGAGGTATATTGTTTTGTATAGATGTTAAATGACATTCAAAGTTTGATCCATGTAAACTGTTTTTCCTTTAGTCTATGAAACTGTTGTATTTGAATACAGTAAGAGTTGAGAAACAACTTACCTATTGTTATTATTAAAAGCATCAAATATATTCCCACAATAGTTTTTTATCACAAAAAATCAATCCTTCAATATTTTTTTCAGTAAGAATTGCACCCTGGTAAAATAATTACTGACACTGGTCTGGGGAGATAGCTCTGAAGCTCAGGTACCTACCTGGCAAGTGCAAGGTCCTGAGTTCAAATCCCAGGTTTTTTTTTTTTTAAAAAAAAGAATTGCTATGATCACTAGCAGAGCAAATTTATAGACTAACAACAGTATGAAATAATAAAATAGGAGAAATTGCCACATCAACAGAGAAAATAGGGACTAGGGAGAATGTTCTGTAGAATAACCTGTTCTCTGGCAAGCGCAAAGGTCTGAATTCAATCCCTAGTTCTGCCTAGGGAAAACGAAAAACAGGAACTATTACTTTGGTTGGGAGATGGCTCAGTAGAATGAGCTCCAGCCTGACAAACGCAAGGGCCTATGTTCAATACCCAGTTCCAAAAAAGGATCAGATTTCACTTTGTTCAGGGCCAGGGAGATGGCTAAGTAGAATAAGTGCTTCCCTGGACAGCGCAAGGGCCTGAGTTCAATCCCCGAGAGAAAATAGTAACTTAAGATTATATTTTTAACATAAATGAAGTTTGCATTTAATATCAGAATTAAAAACATATTAATTGGATACTTTCCCATAAATTTATGCACTCATTAAGAAAAAAATAATCAGTTAATATCACATGATTTAAAATAAACAATTTAATCTAGTTATGTATGTATAATTTAAACAAAGTTTGCTTTTTTAAATTTCTCTTAAATATGGTTGAAAAGAATTAGTGACAAGTATATTAATATGACCTTCAGAAAACATTGTAAAGTAAAATAAGCGTGATTTAGAGTTAGCTTTTGCTAAAACTATTATTTACTTCTTATTATAATATTGCATTTACTTCTTATTATAATATTGCACATTATATGTATACAGTTGAAAAGTTTTGATAAGATATATTGATAAGTTTAAATATTTATATCTATTTTTTAATTAATTTTATTGAGAAAGAAATAGCAATGAGACAGCCTCAAAACCGGTTATTAGGACAGTTACAGTAATTAATACATTGCATATGGTTGTCTTCATAGTAGTTATTTGTAGTATAAGATGTAGACATGATATCTTGCTTGAGCACTATTTGTACAAATCTTTCTTGTCATTGAACTAAGAGAAAGTAGTTGTATATCTATCCTAACTGTTTTAGATATACAAATATAAGTTTTTCCACTACAAAATGATCCTTCATTTATATCCTTCTTTTGTGTTTAGTTTTGCCAGACATGGGTATTCCATTGAAATTCAAATATTGTAGGTGCATGAATTCAACAAAATAATCCAATATAGTCCAGTAGTCCATAATAGTAGTGGGTTCTCTGCAGAACTGACATGTCAGAAGTTGTTGATTTGACTCTTTCACAGCTCAGCATATTAATACAGATTTACTTTTTATACATCATGTTTATACTTCTCTGCTAGATGCTTAAGACCAAGATGAATCAAGACATATAATTAAAAATGTAACTTTTGTATCTTACATGTCAGTCAAATCCCTCCAGGATTTACCCTGAAACCCTGTACAGTAGTTTATAGATTTGTTGTTGATGTCAGCCATCTGGATAAGTCACAGCCATTGCTTGAGCAATTTGCTATCTGTGAGAGCTTGAGAGAATGTTCTCTCTCTAGGTGACTTTCCTTAGACACATTACATCATCAATCACTTTCCTCTGTGGCCCCATAATCTCCTTGAACAGAAAATATAGGACACCAGTGAGTTACAGGATATTACAGAACAAGTTCACTTTTTTGTCCTGCGTCCTCACTGACCTTGAAGGGCTATGGCCAAAATGTTGGCTCACTCTTTTGGCATACCATGGAGTTATTGACAGTTTTTTTTCAAGGTAACATAAATGAATATTACATGAGTTGAAAGTGTCTTCTGCAGAAAATTTTATTATCTGATGAAAATTTATCTGTTGAACTTTTTCTTTCACCCTTTCAATTCCAATTTACTGACTCAAATGCAAACATAGAACTTAGATCTCTTGCAAATATCTCTATACTCTTAGAATAAAGGCAGGAAATGTTAGATATCGAGTAAGGTGAATTTAACTTTGATCTTTTGAGATACCACTGAGTCACAGGACCAGAAATGGGAACTACCCTTTTGAAGACTTCTTAGAAAACATGAAAATATTTTCAGATGAAAAAAATTTGTCTGTTGGCTTATTTAACTTATGGTTATATCTTTGTCAATTTATTATCATTTAAGTTTTTTCTTAGTATTTTCACTGACTTCATAATTATAATCATATGTATTTATTTTTCACGCTGTATCAGGGATTGAACTGAGGACCTTGTGCTTGCCTGGCTATCTCCCTGGCCCCCATAATCATATTAATGTCATCAAAAGTTAGCTAATACATGTAGTGTTAGCTACTATAAAACAGTGAATGTATAAATATTTTAGATACTAATTTATTAATCCTCTTTATAAACCTATAAAATATATGTTGTTATGAAACTTACTTTTCTATTGAAAAAATGAGGGTAAAATATATTCAAAGTCACATGTTACCATTTGGAATATGATATACTCATGCCAAGCAGAACTTTCTGTAACTGAGGCATAAATCTGGCATTAGTTCTCTTCATGCTATTAAGAGAAAGTAAATCATTTTGCCAGGATCCACAAGGCCATATTGTCAACTCCACAGATCAATCAAGAATATGGACTGTGACATCTGACCGATGTCAGGAATCTAAGCATAAATCTGAAGAATGTCATTATTAGAAATCAAATGACAAATAATAATGTTTCTGAGGTTCAACTTACACATAAGGCTTAGTATGTGCTTATTTATACAAAATAAAGTATACATTATTATTCCTAAGCACATTCATAATCCATTTATCACTATCGTCGCCATGGCTTAGCATTTAGTTAATGCAAAGTGTAAACAGAGCTACACTGTGTGAAAAATATTATTTTATCTTTAGCTGGCATTGAAGATGTAGGTGCTATTATTTTTCCCTTCTGCAAGTACAGAGAGTTGTAATCATGCAGATTTCTACTGTATATCCAAGCTGTATAACTAAAGAAGGCTGATTTCAAATCTGTGTTAATAAAATTAATTATAATTGTAATTATACACACAATATAGTTTTATTCGTATGCAATGATCAATTCAATATAATTAGTTTGCATTTTCTTATTACCTTATGGTAGAAGCTTTTAAATTCTCCTCTTCTAGCTACTCATAAAATATGATAGGTTCCTATGAACTAAAGTCACCCTGCTGTGCTATAGGACTTAAAAACATGTTCTTTTGATCTAACTGTGTTTTGATATCTGTTACCCTTCATACTTTAATCACTTCATGCTTCTGTCCTGAGGAGGCACTAGAAACAGAAATAATAACCAAAGAGCTCTGCCCCTGACAAGCATCTTGGAAGGAGACCATAGGAACAATATTTTCAACACTATGATAAGACAACACAGAAGGATTAAAGGTGACATAATGTTGATATTTAAATTGTACCCTGATTTCATATTTTTCCAGCAGGATATTATCAAATATGATATAGTGTATGTGTATATGAAGGACTTCTATTGTGTTGCATTTCTTACATTTTTGTTTCTGTTAGATCACAGGACACTATTGACATTATCCTTTGAGGAGCAGGCGGGGAAAACTCTTCCATCATGGGAAGAAAAAGCTTAGAGGCCTCTTTTTCAAAGTGATTCCCCTTTTACCCTTTGAGATCTGGAATTGAGCTTGTTAAGTCCTTGAGGAAACGAAGAATTGAAACCATCAATATTAACAAATTTACTAGGGACATATGCTACCCTTTCCAGAAAGTCTGGAATGAGTATTGTTCAAGTGATTTAAATTCCCTAAAAGATCATTGTACTGTGTTATTTCAAGACTAATGGGCTCAATGTGAGCAGCAGTGCAATGGAAAAAGAAAAATTCATTTGGAGATTACTACCTGGATTTCAGCCCCTCCAGCTGAAAAGTGAGAATTGTCATCTGTATGTTACTATATGCCATCATAATTCAGACCATGATGGTTTTCATGTATTTCAACGGTGCAGTTCCATCATAGAATAACTGATTCTACTTACAAAATTTAACAATTACTTTAAAAATCACTTGGAAATTTGAAACATTTTAGACAAATAAAAGTTAACATTATGCCCAGGCAAAATATTAATAGGAGACTATGGAACAATCTGTCTTTGCATAGCAATTTGAGAACATATGGTAATACATTCAAACAAAAGGCCGTGTTCAAGGTTGAAACAGCCTTCGTGCAATGGGGCCAGGCAGTAATTCACAGCATTGATTATATAAAATGCAACTCTAGGCTGCTTTCCTGGCTCACTGCTTTGCAGTCTACACTAGGCAACAAAAGGAGATGGAGAGTGTTTGAAGTGCACAAAGCAAACCATCCATTTCTTAGCCATTGATTCACTCATTTCATTCATTCTCTTTTTTTTAATGTTCTCGTACTTTAAGTCATGACTTGTAATAACTTAATAGTGTGGCATTTGGAAACTTTCATCTTCAACCCAATTCAACTATCATAAAAATGAAAGCACTGATTTAGGATTATTATGTTCTTCTAGGATTAGGAATAATAGTTATTTATAGAAACTTTAAAAATTATTGTTAAGGGCCCGGGGAGATGGCTCAGTAGAATAAGCACTTGCCTGGCAAGTGCAGAATCCTGAGTTCAATCCCTGGTACTGTAAAAAGTATTGTTAAAATTTATTGGGAGCTTATATCTGTTAGTATATGTCCATAATTTGATAGTAATGAAACAAAGCGAAGCTTCACCTGAAAAGATGTAGTGGAACAACCGCAGTAGGACAAATGGATAAAACATAAACTTTAGCCATGAGACTCTCATAGCTTAATTAGCTAGAGATCTTCTTTTCTGTTATTATCTTTGGCTGTTGGAAACTTTCCAAAATAATTAAATTTTCTCTCCATATTAGTTGGTAGAATAGTTTGAAAATAATTTCATTGTTCTTCGGCGGGTGACATTCACCATGTTACATTTGTTATTCATATGTGATAATTTGTCTATGCTTAAATTGAACATATATTCATCAGGTATTTACTGTATCCCTGGTATAAAATAAGACTGAAACAGTAAAGATGGTTACTATGGCTACTGTCATTTAACTTAAATTTATAGTGATCAGCTTAAGATACATGTATCAAGGACTATGTGGTGAGATATAGGCTGCCAGAAGGACTTGAGGGTAAGAAACCACATCTAAATTTTGATGATCAGGGAGGGTTTCTGGACAGATGTCTGAAATTTTGCAAGAATTAATTATGCATTGCAAGAGGTGTTAAAAATGTTCCTGATAGAACAGTGGAAATCTCAGGAAGAGTGTGTATGTGTGTAGAACAGAGAGAGAGCGCGCGAGAGAGACAGACAGACAGACAGAGACAGAGCTAGACAGAAACAGAAACAGATACAAGTAGAGACAGAGAGAATATCTTGTTTCTAATTACTGAAATATGTTTTGTATAAAAGCATTGTGATTTTCATGTGTTTCTGAAAATTGAAAAGTCTGAAGGAGCACAAGGCAAATGCAGGACCTTGTAAACTATATGAAGAAATTTAGACATGATTTTAAAAGTCCTTTGAAAAGTTCTATTTGAGGTAGTGGCATGATTAAATTTATGTTTAATTTTCCCCCTGTAGATTTACAAGTGTGAACATGTGAGAATAAATATGGACATATTAAGGAATATAACCAAAGAGATTGGTTTCATAATTTAAAAAGTGGATTTCAATTTATTTTAATGACTTTTCTCCTTTCTTTACCCAAATCTAAAATTAGAGTGTCATGTTAATTTGAGAAGGAGAAGAGTTATTCTTTGTCACTTGAAAATGTCATTTGTCATTTCAGAGTGAAAAAGATTGGTAAGTTAGAGGAAATAAAATTTCTTCTCAAAATGATAACTATGTAATTATTATAAGTATGTGAGAATGGGATAAACAACATGGGGAAATAAATCTTCATTCCTAGAAAATTTTTTGCAGAGACCACCAGTAAGGAGTGTTGAAATAGAGATTATTGTACTGCTAAGTAGTTAAACTCAGTGGTGTGCACAGGATCTTCTGATTATCAATTCTCAACTTCATTGAATCATGAACAATCAAGTTTCTAATAGCATTCTTAGACTTCTGCAGTGTTAAACTTTTAAAATCATCCCCATTCATGCCTCTCTCTTTTTAGATGGAAGAAAATCATTTTTTGGTGTATTTTTTGCTATAGGACATGGAAAGAAATGACTTAGGAAATGAATCATCAACCTGTTTCCCTACATTTTTATAGATGCTGATGCCTGGAGCAGGAATAGTTTCATGGCCACAGGGACTAATATCTTTCAAAATTCCTCTTTAACTTTGAAAACATTTTAGAGAAATAAAGCGAGCAATATTACTCCAACACATAATTCCAGACATAAAATTTGCAAAGCCTACATGTCAGTGAATGGCCTTCATGACCAGGACATTCTAGCCACACCTTTTGCTTCAAATACATTCATATTCAAACAAGCGGACAAGTGTGTTGGCGATCCAAGGCTGATGCAAAATAAAATTTGGAGCATATTCTGTTACTAAAAATGAAGACTTGGAGAACAGAAGTTTAGATGTCTCTGAATTTTGACATTAAAGACTTCATTCTTAGTTTTGCACTGTGCCTTTTCAGTAGTTTCAGATTCATTGCACATAACTGGAAATATAACTTCCCATAAATCAGAATAAAGATGACACAAATTAGTGTAACTTAACTTTAGCATTCTGCATTTTTATTTAAAGAGATATTTATATTCTCATGAAGTATTTGATATATTTTACTATTATTTTATCCTTTTAGACTTGAGTACAATAAACACAGATATTATTAACTTTTGATAAGATCTTAGGATATGATTATAAGGATCAACTGTGCTGCTAGTTGCTTTCTATGTAACTAATTTTAGCATTAAAACCTGGTGTAAGTTAATTCACTTACAATGGTCAAAAGATCAAAAACACCTATAATGATTTCTATATTTCAGAAAGTTTGCCTTTGAATCTTGAGTAGTGTATTCTCTTTGGGTATAAGGATATCTCTGAGCATATTCCAATATTCACAAAGAACAATTAAAATTCTTTGAACAATAATTGTAGAGACTTCCTTCATTCATGACATTCCAGACCAATGGTAATACTGTGAATTGTATATCGTTAGTTACTTGAAATTTATTAGGAGGAATTTATTACTTTATCTATGGTTTACTAACTAAAAAGTAAATTTTTAGTTGCTCCTCTGTCCTTTCTCCCTTATCTCTTATCTTAAAACTAAAGATGTAAAATCACATAAACACTTTATTTGAGGTGATTTTTCTTTTGTCATAAGAGGTCTAGCTAAGATCATGGGAAATATGTGCAAGACATTTCTACTAGCTATGTAAGCATATGTGTACTAAGTACCTACTCAAACTGAATTAAGAAATATATGTTTACTTGTTGATATAGTTTTCTTGTCTTTACTGAACAAAATCCTGCTTCAGTCAGGATTTTATACACCTACATATGTGTTTCGAGGATTTGAACCTAATATCCAAAATTTATGGTTCAGTCTGTTTTATCTTGGGATAAAGATCCTTTTTGACAATGATTGACCACATATTGGGAATTCACAAAAATGTGTTATAAGTAGAGGTTTAGCGGGATTCATTTTAAGGTCTTCCTTGCTTTTCTGAGAGTACTATTAAAATCATCTTTGTATTCATTTGTTAGACTGAATTGTTAGTAGGTTACACTGATATATGCTTATATATTCTTTCCATTAATTTCCTTCAAAAGTAGGATAAGGGTTTTCCTCTTTGCTATCCTCTCCTGGCAATACACACTGGCTAAGTGGCCACTGTCTGGAGCACCGCATTTCACCTCAGTACAGTGTCCACTGGGGGTTACTCACATTGCTGCCATTCCCATTTTTCTGGCAAAAATGATTCCTGTGACCACAAAAAGTTCAAAGGAATAGGCATATGCAAAAACTACAACTGGAAAAGAAGAAACTACAAACATTTATTCATCGACATTAATAACTATCTCAGTCCTCCAGCCGCCATCCTTTGTCTTTCCAAAGGACAGTGTAGGAAGTCCTTTGATGGAAGACAATGTTGCCAAGAAACTAACAAGAAAATTAATACAGAAATTGTAGATGAACTCACGGAGTCCGTTGTTCCTTTTGGTTTCTAAGTTTTAGAACTGATCCATATTGACAGGGTTCAAGCTTGTTCCAGTGGAGATTTTGGTAACATAGTAAACTCACCTTACCGTGCAGTATATTTAGTATCAACAGTTTTGTGAATAAATTTCACCTGCCCGGTTCTATTATAAAGAGAAGAGGTGGTATGGTTTCTGTTCCAAACAATGTCCTTGCCATTAGATTTCTACATTCCAATTGTGTTTTCCATTGCAATGTTGCAATAAAGTAAACAGGTGTGCTGCCCCCATATAGTATACAATTCAATTATACCTCAGTAGAACATGTTTTCCTATATACTGCGTATAAAGTTCCTGAAAATAAATAAGGATCAACGTACTGTCCCTCCTTGAAAAAATTCTATAGAAAGGAAAATATGTCCTATTAGCTTTCTGCCTATGGACTTTGGCAATTTATTGAAATTAGTTGGGGAAATTGGCTATCTTTTCAAATTTCACTTTATTTGTATGTGACAAAATTCTACAAAAATGTGCATAATCTTTGAAACTCTGTCCACTATATTTTGATCCATTCTGAATTATATCTTACAGTGACAAAGATCAAATAAACCTCACATTAGAGTTTACTGGAGTTTGGTCTGCATGTTAAGGTCACAGAAATGCAGTGTTGAGTTATAAATAATAAGGAGAACAGGAATCAGGCAGTAGATGTGAATCAAGGATCAGTGATTCTTTGGGTCTCTCACATCCTCTGATACTTTTCTCTCCCAAGTGTGGCTCTACTAGGTCAAATTTACTAGTGTCCTCTTACTCGTAACTTCCAGTGAATGCATCCATCAACAGTTTCTGAAATAGCTGTCATTAATCCATCTCTCCCTGAAACCTGGCTGGCTCTGGATTCTACAGAGAGCAGAACAATTAACTTCTGTCTCTCTTTTACCGATTTGAGCTGGTCTTCTTTTATGGTATTTAAAGCTAAAACAGGCTTAGTGATGTCTCCAAAGGTATTTCTCCATTATCTGTGCACCACATTTCAAGAATCATTATTTCAAAGCAAAGTCATAACTTGAATAACGTAATGTCAGCTCTGTAGTGGGCCACTCAGTCAACCTCTAGTCACAGTTTTCTTTGCCAGACGTTTTAGTACCTATACACCTATGCCATATTTTCTGTTTAATTAGATTTTTTTTTTATTTTTAAAGACTATAAACTAGTATTAAGATACAAACATTACAAATTATTCAGAATTTCACTACACGAAACATAATTTTCTTTACCAGGCATTCTCCGGCTCCACATTCTTCAAATAAAGAAGAGGTGTATGCCTCTTCTAACAACTGTGTAACTATTTTATGCTTTATTTTATCATAGCAATTTTCATACTCTAAAAATTTTCCTATCTACATATCTCAGCGCCTGAAATATTAGGAGCTCTTTGAGGGTGCATTGTAGATGTGCTTTGATGGATTTCTACAATATAGATCTAGATAGAATTGAAAGTGACTCATAAATGTGAATATATAAAAATAAAGCCAAAGTGGTAATTTAGTGCACAGAAAGAAAAAGAAATTGGAAAACATAAGACATTGGCAGAAATGGAGCCTAAAATGTGAACCATGTTATAAGAATGTTATAAGAACATTTGTTTCATTCCTCATTTGATTTTCACTGATCAGTAGCTACCAGAAGAGCTGTGTTCAAACAGACTTTGATATCACATTTGATTGGCCCTACTCCAGTGACCGATTACCTGGAGCTGCACTGGGGACAGAAAGGGGACTTATGACATGTATCCTGCCATGAATGATCTGCACATCTGATTATTAGATGCATGAAAGTTATATCCAAACTTTAAACTAGAAGGAAAATTGTTCAATTGCACAAACTGCAAAGTCTGTAATATGAAGCACACATTTTATTTAAAGGCAAGCAGTTTCTCTTAGTGGTCAACATGATGAAATTTTTTCTCAGAACAACCATAAAATAGATATTTTATTCCAAAAATCATATATTAAAACAATTTAAAAAGACACAATGAAAATATTATAAAGTTATTTTCCATGATGATTCTAAATAAACATCTGGGGAATTATAACTAGCATAATTAATTAAAAATAATAAGCAATACCACATTATCTATGGGTGACATCCTTCAAACTTCCAGATTAATTAAAATATGCAAAGAATTAGGCAAAGTGAATTACTTCAACTTTTTATGAAAACACTCTTGATAGAGTAACCTATGATAATAATCATTTGATATACTAAATATTAAGCTTAACATTTTGATACAACAAGCCTAACATATTTAGTCACAAGAGAACTAGCACTTAAATTGTAATTGTTCTTTTTGATAGGTAATTATAGGAAACAATAGTAGTAAATTCTATTAAGCTCTTTAGAGAAACAGAACAAGATAGATAGATAGATAGATAGATAGATAGATAGATAGATAGATAGATAGATAGATACTAGGAATTGCTTTATGCATACTTTTTTAGTGATGGTGACAAAATTTTCACTCTTGACCACTTGTTATGGACCTAAGAAGGCCAGACATATAACTTCGTTCCAGCTCAAACACCTGAAAATCTAGGAGGCCAATAGTGTGCACCCTGGGGTTCAAAATATCAAGAGACAAGAGCTCTAATATTAATGGACAGAAGCTGGTGGTCTCAGCTGAATCAGAAGAAAAGAATTCATCTTTCCTTAATCTTTTTATTTAATCTGTCCATCTCTGAATATTATGATAGCACTCTGCACTGCCAAGAACCAGGCCATACCTGGTTCACTATTTAAAGTGCTAATCACAGGACCAGCCAAATAGTTCAGCAGATATTTTCCTGTAAAGCTGATGTGTTCATTTCTAAAGTTGATGTATTCATTTCTGCTAGTTTCAGTATTATTGTATAAACATGCTATTTTGCATAACACCTGCAAACAAGTGCAGGGGACAGGAGTTCAATCCCTGGTCCTGACATGCCTGCTTCACCCCAGGGGTGCACTGAGACAACAATTAAAGCTGAGCATGGTGGCACACTCCTGTGATCCCAGTCCTTGAGAGGCTATAAACAGGAGGATTTCTATGAGTCTGATCTAGTAGTGAGACACTGAGCACCTTGTAGACCTTTCCATAAAATATAAAAATATAAAATAAAATAAAATGCTAATCACTTTATGAAACATTCCCCCAAATGCATTCAGAAATATTTCATCGGTTCTTTCGACATTCCTCCACTCTGCCTAGTTAACACAAAAAACAAAATATTAATCATCATATCATTAACTGTTACAATAAAAACCATTGTGCTGACATCTGTTGAACATGTATTCTGCACTCTGTATTCTGTTCAGCCCTTTCACTACATTGCATTTCATTTGTTTTGCCAAAAACCTTTCAAAGATTTAGCTTTATAAGAAGATAATTGAAATTTACAAAGATGAAGGAATTTGTATTCCTTAATGATTCCAATGAACAAATTAGGGTGATAAGAAACATTGCATGCAACATTATAGTCCTGGATCCATAAACTTAGCATGTTAATATAATATTACAAATAAGTTTTAGAAAATTGAGGTCAAGTGAGGTAAGAAGTGTAATAGTCACTATCTTGAGAAATACTAGTTGCCTAGTAATTCAGAATTATTTTAAAAGTAGTCATCCCAGCTCCAATACAGCATAAGTTGTTGTCTTTTCTGTTTCATCACCAATTCCCAGGACCCAACATAAGGAAGAACTAAAAAATAGAACTGTAATTAATGGATCTGTGGGTGAGCAAGTAAATGAAGCAATTAAAGAGGAGAAAGTTTTGAGATTAGTCTTGCTCGATAGATTCATTTGGATGCATGTTTTTTGAGTCATAATATATTAGCTATGTATTATACCAGCCCAGTTTCAAAGATATTTTCCTGTAAAGCTGATGTGTTCATTTCTAAAGTTGATGTATTCATTTCTATGAGTTTAACCATTATTGTATAAACATGCTATTTTGCATAAATATCGCAGGCAAATAAATCTGTCTCCTTTGCTAAATTATGAGGAGATGAGTTAGAGCAAAGGTAATCCCACACAAGGGCACAAGCCCCTGGTGTCTGCATTTTCTTTTTCTTTGAGTTTGAGATACACATAGAACTAATGCCATCATTACATCAGAGATTAAAAAAATTCAGACTTTCTTAATCTATTTGTTTCTTACCAGAGGACCTAATAAAGATTCTAGAAATCAGAAAATACAATACACATTTTATTTTAAATAAGCTTATTGGTGAGTAATTACATACAGGTAACAAACAATTAAAAGATAAAAAAAGTCAATTAAATGAAGCTAGTGGGCTACTACCTAAATTCAAACTAGATAGCGGCTGTCCCACGTCTAATCATTGTTTCATGTTCAGAAACAGAATCTTTGTTCTCCACACAATGCATTGACCAGGGAAGAAACCTTTTATTTCTAATATTTCATTTCATTTTCTAAATATTTTAATCACCATTTATATTTTCTCTCTTTGTGATTCATTTCCTCTTTCATCTTGCTAGCAGTACTTCAAATTCCACAGCCTTGTGGATGTGTGAAATTGATTTTGACTCAATTTTCTTAAGTTAACCCACATATATTATCTTCTTAATCACTATCATACAGTCATATATGGGCACAAGGCCTAAACTAGGTTGTTAAAACTCAGTTAGATTCCTCTAAAGAAATTTATTCTTAAACTATAGGAAAACAGAATATTTCTTCCCCCCAGTGGACTTTACAAAGAAGTGTGGTACTGCTGCTAGCCATGTTCATCTTCAGGTCATGTGGAAAAAGGTTTACTGGGAAAGGAGCCTGTAAAACTAAAGGCTTCCCAGCCCCAGCCAGTATGCTTCAGCTTGCTAGCTGCCCAGGTAATAGTACCAGTTCCAATTGTTCTTGTGTCTTAGAAATGGCTGGTTACTGTGATGCATGTGATATAAATCAATACCAATTGAGCAGCTATTCTATCTCTACTTCCTGCTTGCTTATTTCATATAAGTCCTAGACCACCAGATATCAAGGTCTCATATTTTGATTCCAATCAGTGGCAGTCAACATAAACAAATCTCCTTCCAAATTCTGGGTGTCATTTTGGTGTTTCTGTTTGCCACTGCAAGCCAATTTTAAGATAGTGTTGTTGAGAAATGGGAGGTAAGAAAGAGGGGGGAGATAGGGAGAGACAGACAGACAGACAGAGACAGAAACGGAGGAGACAGAGACAGAGAGACACACAGAGAGAGTCTTGCCAAGGAAAAAAGTATAAAAGAAAATGAATTCTGACTCACATCACTTGAGTTTTCATGCAGGTCACAATTGAGCTACATATTTTAAACCTTAAAACTCATCAGCATTTTAGGCAGTTGTATGTGTATATGGGTCTGTTATCTGCATAACATGTCTAGAAAAGTTAAACTCCAAATTCTGCTTACTGGGGGTTGGTGGATTTTATTTCATAATTTCCTGTTCTGCACTAAAAATTAATATAGGACATAGTACTTGAGTCCTGTTTATCCTGGAATATAAAATTGAAATAATTCTATTTTAAATTGCATATTCATGATACTGCAATCTGTTGCCTCTTTTCTAGTTGTCCTGACAATTCATTTAAACCTTATTAATATTCATTATTATTTCAGAAATAGAACTTCAGGGTGTTTGAAGAGTCAAGTCTATTAAATTGTCCCCCAAGTTTTCCATCAAGTAAAGTGATAAAATGAGGCATTTAAGGTCTTCTTTCTTCTGTGACCCCTTTGAAAAGATACTCATAAGAGAAAGAATAAAATTGTATGCACAAATAGATAAATTAATCCAACTGGATATGAGATGAAAGAGTTTAGTAAACGAAGATATAAAGGAGTTATCAGAAAGAGAGCTGAGGCTTTTACCAAACTCACCACTTTGTCATCATTTTGCTTGCATTTGAATATGAAAATATCCAGATGAATTTCATTTATATTTATGGGAAAACATGGTAAGTTTTGTCTTAAATGACAAAAGAAAGATTTTCTAAAAGTAAAATAAAACTAACATCATGTCTGATGGAATTAATTATATGTACATGTTGCATACCAATCAGCTATACAAAACGAGGCATATCTAGGAATCTGGAAATGAAAATCATCACAGTGCTGAAATGTACAATGTACACACACACACACACACACACACACACACACACACACACTATAGTTTTATCCCCCAAAAAGGCAGAAACAAGATAAAAATGGACTTTTTTAAATGAGGCTATGCCTACAAGTATCTATGAATATCTGTTTTTAAAATGGATAACATAGAGTTTCAATCCTGGCTCCTATCTTTTGCATCTGTGTGACCTTTTTCCAATATTTCCCTGTCTATAACCTGAAAATAAAATCAGCCATTCTTACTCAGACTTTTGGTCAGATTAAAATAAGTCAGCTTCTCTGCGGAGACTGAGGAAGCAGTTTCCCCGAGAGTCTAGAGCCACTTTCTTCTTGACAAGAAATTTAGGAGAAAAATAGGATGGCTTGTGGCTTCCTCATCTCCCAGTTATCTCAGTGTGGCGTGCAAGGAGTGTTCATTGTTTCTTTTCTCAGCAAACATCTTAGGTGCTCCTCACCCTCAGTGTCTTCCCTAGTAAAGGTAACAACTTCTACTTTCTGAGACTGAGAGCACCTGCTTGTCCCAAGTGTCTCAGGCTGGTGCACCTCTCCATTTGTAGCCCTAAATGTGTAAAAGGTTTAATAAAAAAAGAACCTAAGAACAGGCAATTAATTTTCTTGCGTAGCCTTCCTTTTTTCCTAACTTGGTTATAACATTCTTACATAAGGATCACAGTCAACTACCTCTTTAAGATATTAGCACTTTTTGCCTGATGGTGCTGGAGACAAAGAGCTCAAAGTGCAACCATGGCTTATTACTCTATAAAACTTACTATGTGTTCTCCTGTTTCTAGAATCCCTGATTTTTGTTGATTCCAGATTTGTGAGAGAGCACAGTGCATACCTAGAAGCAACAGCAAATGGAGTTGTATGAGTTTCCATTCTTGGTGTTTTCCTCTCACTTGGGAGTGTTCCATGCAAATGTTATCATTTCCATGCCCGTATTGCATGTTGGGGGAAAATAGTTTATGCTTGCAGAATCTGACTTCTGAACTTAGTGCTTCAAGCAATTATTTTGTAGGTTTCTGTAGCTTTTATTGTCTTCAGTGTGATGTAGTACATGACACAAGTATTTGTGTTCTGTGCCCACAGTCATGGACTCACTGCCACATTGCCTTGACAGTGAACAATGAACGCCTTGGCCCAATGCAATGCTATTATAACAAATGTAGATGAAGCAAATCTCTAAGCACTGCTGCCTGAGGCCTTACATGCAGGAAGAGCGAATTCATATTTGGAATACATACATTCTTATTATGGCAAATCACTGACACCTGCATTATGGAAAAGGCCTAGTATAGTTGATTTGTTCCAAAGCTATGTGTGGGTCTCCTTGAGTCAGGGAGCATACTAAGAGTTCAGTGTTGGGTCATAACACTTTGGAAATCAGCAGTAGTTCTAACCAAATCAGTCTTGGCAATCAGAACTTTTTGCTACAATTCCTGGAACAAGCATATGTCATTTTCACTGTGGGCATGTCTTTCTTGGAACACTGTCAGCAGTGGATTTAAGAGTCTGATGCTAAAACACCTGACATTTTTCCTTACTCAGTTTTTTATCACCTATTTAATTTTACCCAAGAAGCCACAGTACAAAGCAGTCACCATGATTTTTACTCACTCTCATGTATTCATTCTACATGACCTTTATTAGTCTGCTTCCCATTACTATAACCAATATCTGAGATAATTAACTTATAAAGAAAACAGTTTATTTTGACTCGTAGTTTGGAGTCTCCAACCCATTATCTGTTGGCTCTAGAGAACATCATGGTGGATATATGTCACAGAATTTCTTACCTCTTGGATAGAAATCGAAAGACAGAGGTAGAGGAAGGGGCTAGATTCTCACAATCCTTTCGCAGGAAATCCTGTGACCTAAAGATCTCTAAATATTCTCACATCCTAAGTTTCTACCACATTCCAATAATGCCAAAGTGGGGACCAGACCTCTAGCACATGAGCCTTTATGGATGCCAAGATCAAAACTATAGCATGGGCTCAGTGGAATAAATGCTTCCCTGGAAAGCGCAAGGCCCTGAATTCAATCCCTGGTTCCACAAAAAAAAAAAAAAAAAAAAAAAAAAAAAAAGAGTAGAAATACTGGGGATTGAACTAGGGCTGAGCGCTTGCCATAAAAGCGCCTTTTCCACTGCCCCCAACTTACTCTTATTGAAATTATAGTTCCACAAAGTAATGTCTGGTGCCAAGATTTTTCATATTTCTTTGCTGTATCATGACATATGCTAAGCAAATTTTAGTTTCATAGAAATTGATCATTATAGAGCTGGGGAGATAGATCAGTAAAATAAGTGCTTGCCTGGCAAGGACAAGTGCCTGAATCCTATCCTCGGTTCTGAAAATAAATGATAATAAAATGAACCATTTTAATTGGTGCGTTTGGGAATATGCTTGGGAAATCATTGGCTATATCCCTTGATATATAGCACAGAAGAGTACTTCCTAACTGAGCAGTTGAGTTTGTATTAGTTTCCTGTCCTACCACCAAAACAAAAACAAAACCCAAACATTAGACAGAGCCCCACTAATTTGCAACAAGAGAAATGTATTACTTTTGGTGTTTGAAGTCAGAATCCAAAGCACTAGAGGGTCATCCTCAGTCTGTTAATCATAGGATAAAGTTCTTCCATTCATCCTTTTTTTGCAATTTTCCTGTTGCACCCCTTGCTTGAAAGAAGTAATTCAATTTATGTTTCTAACATCACATGTAGGTTAGATGGCTCAGGAGAATAAGCACCTTCCTGGCAAGTATAAGGGCCTGCATTCAATCCCAGGTTCCACCAAGAAAAAAGAAAAAAGAAAAAAAAGAACAGGTAGTTTTTCCTGAATGTGTATTTTCATATGACTGTCTCCTTTTTTGCCTGTCTCTCTTTTTCTTCTTATAAATTAAATTATAATATGGCTGTAAAGACTTATGTTATTCTTGTTTGACTTTAATTTAATCCAGTATGTATGCAGTAAGCCAAATTCCAAATATGATCGTGTTCTGTGGTATCAGACATTAAAATTTTTCCCTAACTTTTTTGAGGATCAGTTATCTTTCAGAATCACCCAGTTTTCCTAGGGGCCATGCTGATGAACCCATGGAAATATGAAAGAGATGTCTACTCTTCTATACTGCCCATCTTTAAAAGTACCACTGACCATTTCTATCCTATGCAATCTAAGGATGTGTTACAGACTTTCATTTATTGTCTTAGCAAGAAATTATTCATTTCAGACTTCTACATGTTTTCTGTTACCCTTCAAACCAAAGGATACAATATGAATTCACAGGATCTGCCCATTACCTCAAGCAAGCAGACTGAGATAGAGGAATGATCAACAGTACATCTTTAGCACCAGGGGAGTCCCTGTAACTTGTCTCTGGCCAAAACCATATATTTTACCTGACCTCATATACATCATGCGGCTTGAAAACTTAGTTTCAAGCTGTCAGTGACAGCTCAGATGCTCAAATATTTAGTTGCCCAAATAAATGAACTGAAGCTTTTTGGAATTAAGATTGAGGAAATTATTACCTTTTATATTGGATGTGGTTTTATACTGGATGTGGTCTTATAAGGTCCTTTGTCAAGATCTCTTTCTTTTGAGGTCTGGAAACAGGCTTGATTTTGGAAGTTGGAAAATGAATTATGAGTTTTTACTGGAAGCTTTGTATGTTTGATTATTGAGACAGTCAAATACCTCATCAGATTACAACACCTGCAAACAGGCAGGGGCCAGAGGTTCAATCCACGGGCCTGTCTTGCCACTCTCCCTGGGTGGGGACACATAGAGAGGGTGTTTGGGACTGGACATGGTGGTGCACGCTTGTAATCCCAGCTCTCGGGGGACTGTAAACAGGTGGATTACTACAAGTCTGATCCAATAGTGAGACTCTGAACAACCTATAGCCCATTTTCTAAAATACAAATAAAAAAAAAGAAAGAAATATTGATTATTGCTTTTAGTGCATTCTCTTAATTGTCTGCAAAAGTTAAACTGATGACCTATTTTCTTTGACCTTGCTGCTATGTCCAGTATTTTTAACTCAGGATCTGAACTTCTATGTGTTTTTTTATGTGACAATACTTTTACAATTTTAGCATCTTAAATTCATTACTACGAATGAAATATGTTCTATGATAGCCTTCCTGATAGTCAGTTTTATGTTGCTCAGGAGCTCACTACAGAACTCATAGTGATGCGTATGTCTGTTCTGTTTAGTGGGTTCCTTCCATACTCATTCGTGGAGTTCTGGTCATTGTGCTCCCTCTCTAGAACATCTTTCAGTAGCCTATGTAGGGATGGCTTTGTCATCATGAAATTCTTTAGTTGTTCTTTGTTGTGGAAGTATTTCACTTCTCCATCAAACTTGAGAGAGAGTTTTGCAAGGTATAATAGTCTGGACTGGAATTTGTCTTCATAGAGGACTTGAAGAACTCTGCTCCATCCTCTCCTTGCCTTCATGGTTTGTGTAGCGAAGTCAGCTGTAATTCTGATGTGTTTTCCTTTGAATGTGATCTGCTTCTTCTCTCTAGCATCTTTCAGTATATTATTTTTGTGTTGGATTTCTGGGATCTTAACTATTATATATCTCAGTGTGTTTTTACTTGGGTTGAAGTTATTTGTTGTTATGTATGCTTTGATTACCTGAATGTTGGACTGTTTCCTCATATTTGGAAAGGTTTCTGCTATTACTTCTCCCCAAATTCTTTTTATGTCATTTGTATTGAATCCTTCATTCACATTGATACCAATTATTCTCACATTGTTCATCCTGGCGTCATCTTGCAGGTGATAGATTATTTTTTCCTGCATTCTTGTTGTTTTTTTGGGATATCCTTTCTCACCTTTTCACTAGCTGCACCAGCATCTTCAATATCTGAAACTCTGTCTTTGCTTTCACTCAAACGGTTTTGTAGACTCGTGATTGATAATTTTAGTTCTTCTATATGTCTTTGACTCTGCTTCATGCATTCTATTTCTTTTCTGTATTGATCATTCAAGGAATCTGTCATATTTCTGATCTCCTCAATTTTTCTTAGTCCATGTCTTCTTTAGAAGTAGTTATTAATTCTTTTTCTGCAGTGTTTCTTCCAAGTAGGGTTTCCTCTGTGTATTTCAGAACTGGTTTCTGTATTTCAGATGCAATTATTTCAAAGAATTCTTTATTTTTCACAGAAATCTGTTTTGATTTCAGAAATTATTTCTGCTTTGAGTTCCTCATGACCCTTCTGCTGTTGTTTCTTTGCTTCAGATTCTGTTAATTCATATGTTTCAGCTGGAATAGCTCTCTCTACACTTGTTTTAGTTGAGCATTGGTTTTCCCTCTGATGTTTCTGCATTTGATCCTTTATTTCAGATGCTATGGATTCAGCTATTTCTTTTTTTCATTTTAGGAATTAATACTCCCCTGAGTCCTCTATACCTTTCTGGTGGTGTGCCTTTGCTTCAGTCTCAGTTAATTCATTCATTTCAGCTGAGCTAGTGTCCTCTGCACTTACTGGTGGACTCGATGCCTGTGATTGCATTTTTCTCCTTGTCTTTGTCATATTTGTATAGCACTGACGTCTGGGGCCAAGCTGCGCTGGGACTTGGGCCGTGAGGTGGGACCTGGGACCGCGGGGAACTATCTCTCTAGCACAGCAAGCCCATGATGATGATTATGGAACTCTTACCAGCACTTTCCTGATGGCGTTTTGCTGCCTTCCCTTCCCTTCCCTTCTTTTTGGCGAAACCGGGAATTTAACTTAGGCCATTGTGCTTGACAGGGAAGCTCTTATTCCACTAATCCATCTCCCCATCCCCTGCCTTTCCTTCTTGTAGGGAGACCTATACATATCATTAAGTGTGACATAGCTGGAGGTGGGCTAAACAGCTAAGGGAGGATTAAGAGGCTTAGTGAAGTATGTGTGCTGAAAGAGATCAGAAGACCCACCAAATGATTGCTCTCAGAAACCCCAGAAGATACATGGGTATTCTATTTGCTTCAGCTAGTCGTCTATAACCCTGACACTTGAAATCTTCAATGAACAAATTTGAATTTCTGTGTTTGAGACTGTATTTATATCACAATTAACAAATATTGATTCTAAATCATGAGCACAGTGAACTCTTGTTGTCATTTCCCAAGGGAATTTCCTCTATAAATGCTAAGCTTTTTTTTTTTTTTTTGCTAAGCTTATTAAGAGTTGAGTTTTCATCTATGCCCTCATGTAGAGACGTCTATCCTTTGTTCAGCTCTAAAAAATGAGTACCTATATTTTTATCTTCATCATCATCTTTATCTTCATCCAGGGGTGTACAATTAAATTACCCAGCTTCCATGAGTGTTGTGCACTGTTTTCTGTTTCTGCAATTTCAAGTCTTTCTTAATTCACAGATTTGTACATGAGTACTGCTATATCATTAAAGGTTTAAGTCTTTTCTCAATGACTAATTCATACAATTGTATGCTCGTCAATAGGGAGATCCTATATGTTATTGCTTTAGTAACTTGAAGTTTGTATTGATAATGTTTCATTTATAAAACTATTATATATTTTTTGCAAATCCTTTGTTACATATATGCATTATAAATATCTTATTCACATCTGTGAATATAAAGGTAAGGAATAAGGGGGGTTCTAGGAAGAGCACTACAGTGCCTTGCTTACTCTTCAGGATTAATAATAGCTGCACTTATGTAGAGCTGCACCATAGAAAATATAGAAATTGTAACAAAATGATTTATAGACCTGAGCTGGAGTTGTAAGCAAAAAGTTTAGAAACTTGATGTAATCTGTTATTCATTTTTCTACTTTCAGTTTCTAATTTAAATAACCACTTTATTTTTAATTGAAATTTATATACAGTTACATGAATTATTCAAAGTGATCTAATTCAGCCTTTACTCAGTTCCTTCAAAAGACAATATTCTTATAAAAACATGTAACAATATCTGAGATTCCCGCTCAGTCCAGAAAGAATAGCGATCATCAAGAAGTCAACTAGGACTGGGGGGAGAGCTCTGCAGTCTAAACACCTGTTCAGAAAGTGCAATGACTTGGTTCCATCCCCAGTACTGCATGTAGGGTACGCCACGCCAGCCCTGGAAACCAGGCGTGGTGGACCATGCCTATAATCCCAGTGCTGGAGAAGCTGAGACAGGAGTGTCACTACAAGTCCAAGTTGCGTAATGAAACCCTGTACCAAATAAATAAATGAATAAAAGACTAAAAAATTTAAAAAGAAGTTAACCAATAACAAAACCTAGAAGGCTGTAGGGAAAGGAAACCTCCTCTAGCTGTTGGTGGGTGTGCAGGCTTGCACAACCACTATGGAAATCAGTGTGGAGTTTGCACAAAAAGCTAGGAATGGAGATCTCACTTAACTCAGTTATTCCCTTGTGGGTATCTTTCCAGTAGAACTGAAAACCTCATATCACAGCGATATATGTGCACCTGTGTTTATAGCAGCACAATTTATTTTAGTTAAATCTTGAAAACAATCCAAAGGCCAAACAGCTGAGGAATAGATTTTAAACATGTGGTATTTTTGCACAACAGAGTACTATTCAGTTATAAAAATATAAGTTCAAGGCTTTTATGGGCAAAAGTATGCAGCTAGAGACCATACTCATAAGTGAAATAAATCAGATCCACACGTGTAAAGATTGTACTGGCTTCCTAATGTAGAATTCTGAAAGAATAAATAAAATTTGAAAGATACAATAGATACTGTGGAATAGAAAGACTCTGTTCAAAGGGAAGCAAGAACTTGGGTGAAGAAAATGACAAGGAAGAAAGGCAGGGAATAAGATATATTTATACTTATATACAGGGCAGGTTGAATAATCTGGTACTGATGATTTTCTCTGGTCTGCTTAAAGGTGAAGTTAACACTTAAACATTTCATTCTTCTTTTTAACTTCTTATAACTTTTTAATCAACAATCTTGCATGCTTATCTCTGGTAATCTAAACAATCAGCTTGAAGACAGCATCTTGAAATACACTAACCACTGTTGAATTCCTGCTATTTTTGTTTAGTGAAATTCTGTGTTGTTTTTAAATATTTACTATTTTGCATTATCTTTCAAAATAAATAAATATAAAGCAAAATCATAGGTGGGATTGATGTAATTCACTAATATTATTCAAAATATCTTTAGTATGTGTTGGTATTCATTTATGTTTGCACACTCATTTTGCACCATTTTCCCACACCTGCATTTTTCTGTATCTGCCACCATAGTAAAGACACTGTACAGTGACATTATTCCCAGGATCTCACATATAACTCTGTACAAATACATCAGCCTCCTTATTTTTTAATTAATGGTAACCAGTAATACGTTCTCTATATTTACAATTTTCTAATTTTAAGAAGTTATGTAAATCCAGTCATGTAGTACAGCATCTTTGAAATGGAACTTTGAAATTCAACACAACTGTCTTGAAAAGTACCCAGTATACTGTATCAATATTTTATTTCTTCATGTTGTTGACTAGTGTTCTGTGACATGAGCTTACCACAGTTTGATCAGAATATCATATTACAAAGACCATCTGCGGTATTTCTGCTTTTATTATTATTAGAAGCCGTCTCTGAATAACCATACAATCTTTTGTGCATAATATGTGCAGGTAATCATCTGGAATAAATGCCTAAGATTGCAGTTGTGTAAAATAGTAAAAGTATGTTTAGTTTTATAAAACTGCAATAATTTTCCACAGTACCATATTATTTTACTTTTCCATCAGCAATGTACTAATGATTCAGCTTCTCATCTTCCTTACAAATATTTGAAGCTTTAGTCTTTGTTATTTTAGTAATTCTAATAGGTATGTGGTTAACATGGAAATTTTAACTGGCAACTTTACTAATAGCTCAAACTTCTTCTCCTGTGATTATTTGATATCCATATACAATTTTCTTGTTAATACTGCATTTCCTGAACCATTTTGTTTCATGTTTTATATGGTGTGTTTGATCTTTTTAACTATTTGGTATTTGAAATTAATAAACTTTAATGTTATGAGCTAGTTTTAGGCAACAGCAAAATTGAGGGACTATATGGAGTTCCAACAGAAGCCTACCTTGCATGCCATAATAGTAAGATGTTCCCAGTAGTCTTATGCTTGTAGGTCTGGCCTGTTGTGAAAGGGGCAGGTCACTGATGTGGCAGGGCATAGTCTTACACCTGTTCCCTTCTCTCTGTCTCCTAGAAGCCATAGGACTGCAATGATTCTCTGCCATGCTCTGCCACCACACATTTCTGCCTCTCGCTAGCCAATGTCAGATTAAACCTCTTGGAAAGTAGGAGCGCAATAAACCTATCATCTTGTAAGCTGTGCATCACACCAACAGGGAAATGATTGACATTCAAACACATAGACTCTCTGACTACTAATGTCTGGCAACATGCAGTATGCTTGCTACCATCAGTGACTCTGTGAACATTTACATTAGGGTTCATTCTTGGAATGCCATGCTATATGAATTTAGACATATGTATAAGGACACACAGCCATAACTGTAGTATCATGTGAGATCATTTTACCACCTAGAAAATCATCAGTATTCTGATTATTTATTTTCATTCATATCCTAACCTTAGTCACCACTGAACTTTTTACTATCGCTGTAATTTTGCCTTCCAAAATTTTATATAGTTGGAATCGTACAATACACACTTAGCCTTTTCAGATAGACTTCTTTTACTTAGCAAAGAATGGAACATCATTTATATTTTCTTGATATCTTTTCATGGTTTGATAGCCTTTTTCCTTTTTTGCATGGAATCATATTCCATTGTTTGGGTGTAGTGCATTTTGTTTATCCATTCTCCAACTGAAGAGTACTTATTTGCCTCTCAGTTGACACAGTTTTGAAGAAATATGTCTGCTATAAATATTAATATACAACTTTTGAGGTAGACATAATTTTCCAGTTCATTTGAATGATTACCAAGGAGTATAATTTCTGATTCATATGGTTAACAATGACTACTTTTACAAGAAACTTAAACAGTCTTTCAAAGTGCTGAACCATTTTATATCGACAACAGCAATGAATAAAAATTCCCGTAGTTTTACAACCTTTCCAGAATTAGGGTTCATCAGCATTCTAGATTTAGTACTTTCAAATAGGTGTGCTGTGATTATTATTTTGACTTGCAATCCTCCGATAGCATACAATTTGATCATTTTCAATATACTTATTTGTCATCTATATATCTTCTTCATTGAGATTGTCTGTTCAGTACTTTTTAAAAATAGTATGTTACTAGTTGACTAAGATCAGATTCAGATGATAGACACACAAAAAAATACTCATTATCGCCGGGTGTGGTGGTGCAGGCCTGTAATCCCAGCACTCGGGAGGCTGAGGCAGGAGGATTGTTGTGAGTTTGAGACCAGCCTGAGCTACAAAGTGAGCTTAAGGCCAGCCTGAACTGCATACTGAGACCCTGCCTCAAAAAGACAAAAAAAAAAAAAAAAAACACCTCAGTATCACTAGCCACTAGCCATTTATGTCTCATAAAATGAAATCCTCAAAGAGTAGCAAGATCAAAGAGTAGCAAGATATTACAAGACTTTTTAGGTAGGGACAAACTTATCCTACAACAGACATTGAAAACAATTCCTGAAATTCATACAAGAGTATTTCACATAAGAATAATGTGACAAGAATCAATTTAATGTATTTTACTATACAGTTATGGCAATCAAGGCAGGTTAGTATTGTTGGAAAGATAAATGGACCACAGCACACCTTGCCAGCCCATAAATAGCTGCCAAGCAAATTGTCTCAATAGACTTGACAAAGGTGCTGAACTAATTCAGCAGAGGAAGGAAAACTTTTTAACAAACGGTACTCAAGCAACTAGAAACAGACAAAATTGAATTATTCCACAGTATTGATCCATCAGGTCACTTTTATGCTTGGGTTTCTTTTGTTGCTTTAGCCTATTGCCTGGATATTTCTTAGTGACAGAAAGAAGTCTTGGGTCTGAAATGGTCAAAGAGCATTTTATCCAGTCAGTTATTTATAGGATTCTGCAGTCTTCTGGGTATCAGAAGATCTTTCATTCAATCCAGAAGAAGGAAGAAATTACCATATTTGGGCTTCCTTCTGTTTTGGAGTTGGGACACAAGTATACTGTGTCTTAGTTGCTTCGTTTTATTGGTAAAAAGACGTAAGAAAGTGTGCCCGTTCTTTGTCTTAGCTTACTAAGATGAAAAACCATTTTCTCATTTCCTACAACCTTTCACTGTTTGCTCTTTGGCTGTGTCTTTCAACAGTCATGAAATTTTTCATTATTTTCCTTGGAGTAGAAAGGTGCTCATTTTGTTTTCTTTTTCTGTTTCTAATATCTTTTCAGTTTGTCTTGGGCATGCACAAACATCTCCTCTCTTGTTTTCTTTTCTCAGATCTCTGACGTAGTACCCTGAATTCTTAGTAATGATAAGAAACACAATTAACTCATCAGTTCTCTGCATGTTTGAGCCACATTTAATTAACTGGATTCAATCAACATTGAGGGACATTACTGAGAAGTAAACCCAGAGCCTTTGTGCAGAGCTATTGAGCTGCATCCAATGTTGTTATTCTTATAATATTGTCTTCTGCATTTACCCAGGGTGGGCAAATTTGCAAGTTTTAATGTCTTAACCTTCCATAGTTCTGAGATTACAGCTTGTTTCACAATCCCCTGTGAATCAATTGGCTTTGATGTCTATTAGAATTCTACCCCAATGTGACTCTCACATCCCACTTGTATCTTTCACACAAAAGCCTCTGTTTAAAAAAATAATAATTTTATTATTTTTATCATAAAATTTTCTGTAAAACTGTCACTTTAGGAAAAGTACAAAGAAAAAAAAACAAGTAAAGGAACTAAATAAACTTTCAACCTTAAAATCTATGCCATATCAATGTCACATCTAAACCTTCTTTACGTTCTTTAGACACATGAGTGGTTGAGAAGATGTGGAGTGGTATCTGCTGCGATGAAAACTAAGTAATAACATGTATGCTGCTTTCGAACACAACTTTGTAACTTCTCTTCATAATTCTGAAGAACTGAGGCCACTGTGACTCTGTAGGACTCTTTATCATTCTTTACACGATGCTTTCCCCAAGCCTTGGGCAACACACAACACAAATTCACCCCTTGGTGCCTTCTCATATACCTCACGAAGACAGCACTTATGACACAAAAACACGTTAAGTCCCAGTGCTGCAGCTTTCTAGTAGAATTATTGCCTCCATGGGTTCAGTCACACAGCTACAAAGTGGAAATTAGTGACAGAGAATCATACAGTGTCTAGTTCTCAAGACTGCCTGCTTTCCCTTCAGTTTTCAGAGTGGGTAGTTTTAGGTTCCATTCGGTAACTTTAATCTAGAAAAAAATTTTGCACTACCTAATTAGCCTCAAGTTCCCTGGGAGAAAAAAAACATTGCATCACTTTTATGGTAAATAGTTATTTGCTCACTCATTTATAATCAATTAATTCTTTTAGTTTGAATAATAATTAATGAAGTAATTTGGTTTCTAATATTCTGATCCAGATGAGTCATCTGCTAAGCCAGTCAGCAACTATGACCAAATACAATGAGTCTATTCATTATTGTAGAATTGGTAATAGTATGAACACTACCAGGGGAGGGATATTTGAATTTTCATGCATGCATACATTTTATTGCTCTATATGTTTCTCTTGCCAGTGTCTTTATTCTTCTGTTGGAATTTTAATTTAATGTATATTGGTTTCCACACCTCTATCATATCTCCTTATTTCTTTTCCATAATTTCATTTCTGTAGTTCATGTTCAGTTTTTGTATCTGTGATGGTTTATATAAGGGGGGTCCACTCGAAGCCTCATGAAGCTGTCTGGGTTGGATAGGAGGTAACTGGGTCTAGAGTGTGGTGTTATGATCAAGGGTGTATGAATACTTAAATCAAGGCACTGGTTTGACTTAGTTCTGGCTAGGACTAAGGGTATAAGTGCTATCTCTGCCCAAGGGTGCATAGCCTATTTCGGTTCTATTTTTCATGTTACTGGGGATTGAAATGAGGGGCTTGTGCATGCAAGGCAAGCACTCTCCCACTGAACTATGTCTCCATCTCTTAGTTCTTTATATGTTTTACATATTGTTCCTTTGAGGAACAGCTATCAAAACATTTTTTCCCACTTTGTGAGTTGTCTTATCACTCTATTGGTGATTTATTTTGCTGGGCAAAAGTTTTGTTATAAGGCAAAATCACAGTTGTTGATTATAATATTTCCTGTGCAGTAGATGTTTTGTTAATGATTTAATTCACTCAGTGGTTTCTATATTTTTTTTGCCTCATTTTGCCAGACCTAGAAGTGCTGTGGCTAACTGCATACGCTGATTAATGAATACATCCAAACTTGCCATTGTATCAAAAGCTTCTCATGGTCTACCACAAGTATTCAAGTAACAGTTGCTGCTTACATAAGACTTTGACAGATTTGTTTCATTTAATTTTTTTTTTTTTGTTTTTTTTTTTTTTTTTTTTTTTTTTTTTTTTTTTTTTTTTTTTTTTTTTTTTTTTTTTTTTTTTTTTTTTTTTGGTATAGGGTCTCACTGCTCAGGTAGCATTCATTGTGATCCTCCCGCTTTCAAACTTTCCAGTGCTGGGATTATGGGTATGTGCCACCACGGCCGGACTCACTTGCGGGCTCAGTGAGCCCTGGAAAGGGTCAGAGCTGGTGCAGCATGCAATAATAGGGATCGAACCCTGGTCCCTGAGCTTTCCTAAACAGGCAGTCTGCTGAGCTATCTTGCCAGCCCACATGTGACTTTGCATATGGTAGGTATACGTCTTCCAAATATTGTTTAGTTATTCCACCTTCATGGTTTAATAACATTTACCAATACCTTAATTATACTTTTATATGTGCATTTTTTAATTTCTTACTTTGCAAACTCTAATCTCTACTACACTACTATATTTTTTGAGGGAAAGGTCCTTATAATTGTTATTTTAACTACATTTTTATTAATACATATTAATATTACATAACCTTAATGCTTGTTATGGGAAGTCAAACTTGTGTTTTACATATTTTAATCCAACCCATTTCCCAAGTCCACCTTTTTTATTTATAATTATTACTGTTATTATTATTATTTTTATTGAAGAACAAATAGCAATGAGACAGTTTCAAGACAAATTGACAGTACATATTGGACAAATCAATACATTGCAAAGTTTTATTGCAATGTTTCGGTGTCATATAATGTGCATACATGATATTATACTTACAGGCATTATTATAGCAGATGTCTCTACTCAATGAATGAAGAGAGTGCAGCTACATACCTATCTTATTTCTCTACAGCTGATTTATATCAGAGATTCGACAATTAACACCCTCTACCTTGTTATCTCCCCAGTGTCTATCCATAGTACTAGAAGCCAACATAATATCTTGTCCAACCACTATTACTGCAAATCTTGCTTCTCAGAGAATTATGCAGAAGCACGGCACATTTATCGTAACTGTACTGTTTATACATACACATCATCATTCTTCCTTTGTATCCCCCTTTTTTTTTGTCTAGACCTTTCAAAGATGAGCACTCCACTGTTTAATTGGTTTACACTCATTAAACCAATTTAGGTGCCTGAACTTGACGACACAATCCAACATAGTCCAGCATTCCACAATAATAATGAGTTATCTAAAGAAGTTGACTGTAGCCATTTACAGTTCAACTTATTATTATGGCCCCATGCTATATACCTCATTTTTATACTTTTCTGCTGGATGATTAAGACAGAGATAGATCAAGACCTATGTACCAAAAGATGTAGCTTTTGTTTTTGATGAGGTCAATGAAGTCCCCTTAGGGTTTATCTTGCAATCCTGTACCTTACTCTATAGATCCTTTGTGTGTGTCATTCGTGTGGACAAGTCACGGCCAATGCTTGACCAGCATGCTCTCTATGAGAGCCTGAGAGAAAGTTTTCTCTCCATGTGACTCTCCCCAGGCACGCTATACATCATCAATCTTTCTCCTCTGTGGCTCCATAATCTCCTTGATCAGAAAACTTGGGGCACAACTGAGTTTCATGATGTTACAGTGCAGGTTCTCCTATGCCTTAAGTCTTCACTGACCTTGAAAGGCTAGGGCTAAAATGTTGGCTGGCCTTACGGCTTTCCTGTTTCTCCAATTTTGATCTGTGCACTTAGGTTATTAACCATCCAGAAGAAAAGATGATTAGTACCCTACAGCATATGCCATTCAGTTTGCCTTAACTATCTGACTCAATTGTCTTTAGTTGTTGTTGTACATTTCTGTTTGTATTTCTTCTTTTGTCTTCATATACTAGGGAGACTATACGATATTTGCACATGTGTGCCACGTCCACCTTTTTATCCCCTCAGACTCCTCGACTGAGAGCATTTCACAGAGCAGTGGCACAATGGCTATACTCAATGAATTTACACTGACACATAATCATTGAAAATCTATAGTTCAAATTGTAGTTGTTTATCATAGGGATTTGCATTTCATACGGATTTGGACAAGTACATAACAACATGCACCCATTATCACAGCACACAGAATAGTTTCACTTTTCCGAAATTCCTTTGTGCTCTATATAGTAAATAATTCAATTCCCTAAAACCTAGAAACCACCTTTTGGACAGTTTTTCCTCTACCACTTGGAAGGAATTATGTATGTTTTAGTTGGTATAATTTCTTTCTTAAACAGTTGGCAGAATTCACTGTTAATTTTTTGCTTTGCAATTTATCACTGATTCACTTTAACTAATAGAAATAAGATAATTTAAGTTCTATATTTCTTCCTTGATGAGTTTTGGTATATTATGTTGTTGCAGGATTTAGTTCATTTAATGTAGGCTACCAAGTTTGTTGATTTAGAGTTGGCATCCAGATGTGTAGTGATGTCTCCTCTTTTTTTGTATTTTATTACTGTTATTATTGTATTTTAGGGAAGTGTTTACATAGTGTTCAGAATCTCACTACTAGATCAGACTCTTAATGATCTTAATGATTAACAGCCTCCCAAGGGCTGGGATTACAGCCATGCCCCATCGCCGCAGTCTCTATTGCTGTCTCAGTGCGCCCGGGGGGGGGGGGGCAGGGCGCAGCAGGCCCAGAGATCAGCCCCCCACCCCCACCCCTGTGCCTGCTTGCAGGTATTTTAATCCTTTTTTATTTGTGATGCTAATGACTTAGGTCTTTTTTTCTTAAGACAGGCTAGAGACTTAACAATTTTATTGATATCTACAAATAAAATGTTTTTGGCTCTGTTTAAATTTCAGTTTTCTACCTATTTCATTGATAGGTGCTCTGATTTTAATTATTTCTTTCTGCTTGCTTTGGAATTAATTTGTTCTTCTTTACTTTGTTCAGTAAGATGGTACCTTAGATTATTGATTTAAAGTTTTTCATCTTTTCTAATATATGCATTCAGTGCTGTAAATGTCTTCTCAACATGGCTTTTGCTCTCACATATTACGATTATATGAAATTTAATTTTCACTTATCTTACATTAGTTAAAATTTTCTTTTGATTTTTTTTTCAGAACCAGGAATTGAACTCAGGCCATTGAGCTTGCCAAGGAAGCAATTATTCTACTGAGCCATCTCCCCAACCCCTCTTTTGATTTTTTGGTTCTTTATCCATGTATTATTTAGAAATGTGTTGCTCCATCGTGATATATTTGGGGGATTTTTAGATTACTACCTACTATTTTTCTATTTTTTTTATACCTGAAATCAACTCAGGGCCTTTGAACTCAGTTATATCCATCGCTCTTTTATTAAGCTTTTAACACTTTTGTTAGTACACGTTTGCCATAAATACGGCTTGCAGTCACCTTGGGGAGTGGGCACGGGCACATACTACATGTTGTTTCTGTTTTTCAAAGACCCCCTTCCCTCCTCTCTCTTCTCCTTTTTCTTCTATTCTAATTTTTATTCCTTTTAAACTTTTTATCTCCTATTATGAGATGCATTGCTTATATTTATTAAGGTTGTTACATTAGTGGCACATTTTTATTGTACTTATTTCTCTCTCTCCCCTCTTCCTCACTCCTTATGTTTGCCCCTCCAACCTGCCTATTGCACAACATCCATTGCTATCTCCCTTTCTGTCCACCCTTCATTATGCTCTTTGTGTTTTACGTGACTCAAATAATAGATACTATACGATATTTCATATTTCACAGCTCAATTTTTAGTTTGTTTTAATAGGAAACATTAGACATTAAGATACTAAATTGCATAGACTGGTTTCAGAATTGCCATCCTCCTGCCTCAGCCTCCTAAAGTACTAATATTATAGACATGTGCCACCACACCCTATTTTGCTCTTCATTTTTATGCTAATTCCAAAGAGATTTGAGAGAAGGCATGGTATCATTGCTGTTCTTTTAAATTTGTTAAGTTGCTCTATCGTCTGCTTTGGTGAATCATTCCATGTGAGCTTAAGAAGAATGAACGTCTTTTTCTGACATTAAGACCTGAATGACTTGATACATCTCTAAGTGATTCCTCTTCCCTTTCCTCTGCTGGAATCATGAGAGGACTTTTTTGCAGTCTTCAGTATGAGGTTCTATCCAGCTGAGCTCCTGAAGGTGAAAGTCACAAAAGCACTGGACCTCCCTATAATGTGGCTCTGAATAAATCTCAGATGTGTCCTTACAAAGCCTGCAGCAGTTCATTTGTTGCATTTCAGGTTTTTCCACTCTGGTTCTGGCTTCTGTTCTTCTGTGCTAGGATGTGAAAATTCGTATCTACCTGTCTCTCTTCATTGTGGAGGTATGCAGTTTGCCTTGTGATCTTACTTCTCTCATGATAGATTTAGGCAGAGGTGCTTAAGGTCAACTTTTCCGTTTTTTTACTTCTTGCTATTAGGATTTCTCTGGCATTCAGTTCGTTGTCTTGCGTACTGTAGGCCCTTGATTTGTATCAGTTGAATAAGGTTTTAACAGTAGGTATAAATGAAGGCGTAATTTAAGGACTACATGTGGCTTGACTTACTTTGCTGCCATGAAATTGGAGACAGCTACAGCTACCAGAGGTTCTGATTCTTTCCACTGCCACAAACTTCTTATGCCTAATGTTATACTCCTCACAATGACACAACTCCGAGGGGCAGAGAACAAGGTGTGGCAGCATTCTCTGTCTCTAGTTTCTCCTCATCTTTTGTGACATCTGGAAGTGAGGGATCCATTCCCATAGAGGGCAGAGAAGGAAAGCAGGGGGACAGAGAGCGAAAAGAGACTAATTAAGATGTATCATACGCGTGCACCAACTCTCCATGGTGATATACTCATCACACACAGCAACTATGCGCTAATGAAAATAGAAATACAAATTAATTAATAAAACAAATGATGACAAGCAATCATAGGCAGTAAGGGTTGTGTGTTTTTGAGATTCTCTAGTCTGAAGATTGAGAATACTTAGTGTTAATGATATCTGGTGCCTCAGACACAAGAACAGATAGCAGAATAGAAATAGGATTCTGGTGGAAATGGCAGAGGGGTAGAACTGAAGATGAAGGGAAAGCCACAGAGCAGGAAACCCTCCACATATAATCTAACGTAAACTTTGATTGGACCTAATTAGTGAGTTGGAAGGGTATCTTTTTTTATTACTCAAGAAATGCAGTATGTGTTTATTCATAGATGACTAGGGTAGCTTTTCTCTGTTATGATATTCTGTCCTTATAACTTTTCCGCTGAAGTAGAGAATGACATACACATTCTAGCTGGTCATGTGTTTATTGAAGCCTCTGGCTATCACAGGAGCTAAGACACTTGTGCATCAAGAAGAGGCAGCCACCTATCCCGTGGCTAAAACTCCCAGATCTTGACAGGTACCAAAAAGTTGCAGCCTGCTTTTGAATGTGCCTCTGCCATACCATTCTTTTCAAATAGTAAAGCAGGTTTTGTATCTGGGACAAACAAGACAATTAACAAGGGTTTCAAATGTTGGCAGCGTAACTACTGTACTTACAAACTACTGTACCTACAGCTCTTCCCAACTACCTGTGCCCATAAGGAACAGATAAAGAAAAACACGTAACAATGCTGTTAGAACGAGGTACCCTGTCAGTGAGGTAACAGCGCCATCACTGGTAGCATCAGGACTATTGCTATCAGTAGCGTCCTGACTGTTAAAATAGTACAATAACTGCTGGTGGAATGCAAATTAAGGTCCCGCTAACATCAATAATATAGAGATTCTTGGAAATAAAGAAATAAAATTACCATACAATCCAGCTATTACACTTCTAAATATATGCGTAATGTAATTGAAATCAGCATACCTGCACACTCATGCTTATTGTGGCCCTAGTTACAGAATCTAAGTTACAGAATCAGGCAAGGTATTTTCAACACATCAATATTTAAAAATACGATATTTGTACATAAGGAAATCTTACCTAGCTATTAACAGAATGAAATCCAGTCATTTTACAGGAAAATAGATGAACCTGGAGTTCATTATACTCAGTAAAATAAGCCAGACTCAGAAAAGCAAGTATCATAAGTTTCTTTTATAAGCAGAAACTTTAAAAATGACCTAAAATTAAAAGAATAAGTATTAGTGAAGGGGAACAAAGTAGAGCACCAGAATAAAGAGGAAGAGAGGGATAGAAAGCCTACTGGTGATGGTCAGGAGAGACATGAAGAAAGCATGATATATCCATGTATATCAATGTCATAGTTAAATCTATCAATTTCACAGTTAATATGAGTAATATAAATAATAACATTACAATATCAAATTTATATTCTTTATTTCTTGCAATCTCAACAATTTACAGTTACACTCCATTCTTATTTGTACTTGGAGATGAACAACAGACAATGCTGAGCACAAACATACTCTTCAATATATTCATACTTATCACATGTAAACCACAACCTGCAAACTCTGCTTCTTCCCATGGTACAATTTGCAGAAGGCACAGTTCATTCACTAATCACTTTTGATTTTAGTTTCCTGCAACACCGATCTGATTTTGGTCCCACGAGCCCTTTTCCATACTCTATAATAAAGTTCCAGCATGTCTGTGGTAGGTTAGTGCTTGCATATTTACTTACTTAGTGTTCCACCCTGATTCATCTACTCGACTGGTAACTGCTGCGATGCATGTTTGAAATGGCAGAGAGGACAAGACTGCAACTTGTTTTCTACTAAGCATTTCTATGAAAGGATTGCTTTGTCATTTCCTAAAAAACCCATTTTGCAATCAAACAAATTTGGAGGAAATGACAAAGATCTGGACTGTCAGAAAAGATAAGGATATCTTGAAGTCACTGACGAAACTAAACTTACGTAAATACTTAGTAAAATGTCTTGCATTGCTGTAGATTCCTAAATAGCTCTGAAACAAATTTGAGGAGAATGAGAAATTACCAAAAGCATAAGAAAAAGGATAACATGACTGAACCATACACACTTGATATTTTATATGACCTAGTTGACTAGCAAGATGTATCTGAATCAGTATTTTAATATGAAATGTAATATATCCAATTATTTAGATACCAGTAATATTGATTATCAATTTATTATTAAAAATAAGTAATATTAACTACAAATACTTCAGATCTAGGCCAAATATGAAATATTACCTATGTCAATTTAGGCCTATTCTAATTTTTTAAATGTTTATGAAGGAAAGTGTCCATTTCCTATCTTGGGATTTTCTTAGGATTTTTCTAGCAAGAGACTTCCTTAGCCATTTTAAATGTAATAGTTTGATCTAACCAACTCCTTTGTAAAACAGTAACACACATTATCATTGATTTGGATTTTTAAAAGAAATCTGGTATTGTTTTCTCTGAATAAACACAATAGCATCACAGTATTTTGTTTTTCTTTTCTCCTTCCTCTGGTTACCCACAGAGGACACCTCTCTTTAAGAACATGCTTGACACTCTGCTCTATTTGCTCTGTAGCTAGCATAATTGAAATATTGACTCTGCCCTGCTGAGTTAGGGGAGTGACACTATGACCATTTTCAGCTGGAGGAATCCATATTTGGAGAGACTCTTCAGGGGATCCCTTATAGTTGCATCTTCTGTAAGGCTAACACTCTTTGAAGAGCACCTGCAAAGGGAGCCTGCTGTGAAATTTTCCAACTGACATGAAAATGCCTTGTCAGGTCGTGTGCCTGTTGATGACAGTTGCTAAAGAAGACATGCTTCTCGGTGTGTGAAGTGGTGCCTCAGGGAGTTAACTCGGATATGTTTATGGATTGTAAATTGATTTTTCAGACAGTTTCCTGAATTTGGGCAAGTTTTTTATACTTGCATCTGTCCGATTGTCAGCGGTTCCAGTCACAATCAACACATGAATGCAACCACCTTGTTCCTAAGCAACCTCAAGAATAAAAAAAAGCAATAATACTTGTCTGTGATTGTGGGGGTGAAATTTGATAAGGAAACAGATGGCACCTTGTAGCTTCCAGGAACTTTCAATAAACAAATTGATATTGAAAAAGACTTGCAAAAAATAACAAATCGTACTGTAGCAGTCTATATATAATTTTTACATTTAGCACTGGCTTTCAGGATGAACAATGTCTTTGTCAAAGTTAATAAACTTTAGGACATAATAACTTGGATACAAACACTAAACCATCCAGGGAATATTATTAACTTTGGCCTTCTTTTGCATTGATATATAACCTTCCCAGAACTGGAGTCCTAAACATCAAATTAATTTCATAACAGGTGGCAAACTCCTACTAGCCAGTGACTCAGGATCAAAGCACATTTTAAGCAAATACTGTGTAGGTTGTCTCCGCTCAACGAGGTATGTTTCAGAGGACACCAGTGTTTTCAGATGGTGATGCATTCAATGTAAGTATTTTGAATTTCAGAAAATAGGAGGTAATAAATACAGCACAATCTCACCACACAAGCGTTTAAATTTATCAAACTCCTATACCCAGTTGTTGGTATCATGCTGTGAAAATCTTATAAAATGATATTTTCATATGGATGGATCATTATATTTATGTATCATTTTATAGACTGATTATGCATAAGATTATGTGGCATTGTGTATAGTTGGTCTTTGATATACATTTAAGGAGAAATTTTAGGAGTTTTCAAAAATAAAATTTCCCCCCAGTGATTTGGCTCTGTACTGAGGTTAGGATTCATGCACTTTCCTGTAAGGTCTGTCCTGCTAGAACAGCACTCATTTTAGTTTTTGCCTTTTGATCTCTTTCTGGGGACACTGGGAATGTCACATATTTTTCAACTTTTCTTCTCAGTTTATCCTAATACATATAAATATTGGTTGTATTATTGATTTTAGGTGTTTTGTTCTTTTTATTTTTTCCTTTGTCTCTTTTCTCCTTTCTCTCTTACTCTTTTCTTTCTCTGGCTCTGATGGGCAAGTGGAACCTTAATTACTTATCCTGAAGATGTCAGGATAAAGAATTTCCTTCTAAAGAAGAGGCAGGACTCTTAGGTGTGGACTTACTCCTCATTCCTCATGCTGGCCACAGGGTTTCCAAGTAGTGATTAAGATTATGAACTCTGGAAGGAGACAACCTTCCTCAGATATCAGTTCTGTATTTGAATTGTATGATGAGTTAAGTATGTTGTTCAAACTCAGTTCCTCCTTGTTAATTAATACTTCTTTCTGTTCATTGTAGTGATCCAAAGACAGAATACACATGAACTGCTTAAGGCAAAGCCTGCTATGTACTAACAACTTCCAAAAAGTAGACTCTTACAATAGACAAATGATAATGCTCTGGCATCATTTAATTGTTCTCATAAGCCTTCATTGAATGCATTTTTAGTGCTAAACTCCAGGCCAGCCTCTGGGAAAAATAGGATAAATTAGTCAAAATACTTACTATCAAAACATCTTTTGTGGGCCAGGAAGATAGCTCAGTAGAATAAGCACTTTCTTGGCAAATGCAAGTCCCTGAGTTCAATCCCCAGTACTGCAAAAAATAAATAAATAAATAAATAAAAATAAATGCATAAGGGAAGGTTTCTAGAGATGGAGGAAGGATGACACATGCAACTGCCCACACTGAATGCATTCATTATATACTGCAAGCATGAGCTAAAAGTAGAAAAGAAAGAATAGGCCCGATGTAGAGACAAATAAGCAAATGAATAAAACCAAAGTGTCCACAAGGCTTCTACCCATCTCCCCACTGCACTTATTCATCCTGGCTTTCCCCAAGGATACAGTATCTGGGTATATGGACTACTAGGAAGTCAGAAGAAACCTCAGAGAGAAGGGATCCAGAGGGTGGTGCCACTGTGACTTGAACCTGTTATGAGCTGGAGGGTCAGACCAAGAGCTAGGTAGGGGTTATGGGAACAGCAGGTCCACTCCCTGCCCTCAGGATATAAGGTTTCTGAAGGGCTGAAATGCTCTCAGGAGATATTACAAACACTTCATCCTCAGGGAAAATCTATGCCTTGCTTATGGCGGGAGGTAGAGGGAAACTCCTGAAAATTTTTGCCTGTTGCCCGGAATGTCAAGGAATTCCCAAAAGCTGATTAAAGAGAAGGAAGCAATGGGAGACTGTGCCAAGAGAGAAGGCATGGCTAGGTGTGGAGATGGAGTGAGAGCTTGCAAAGACAGCTGATACGCTTACAGATTTTAGTGACATGAACTGATAGGAATGAAACACATAGTAGGACTAATTATGCTTGAGTTGTCACACAGAGCTCTCCACTTGTGTTTTTTCAGTTTTATTTCCCAATTCTATCTCATAAAGTATATAAACATATATACATATGTATATGTATGTGAAACTACTGAACCAATGGCCAAGTGTTTTAGACAAAAGAACATATTTCTCAGCTTCATGTAAGACTAAGGAAAAGCTTTGTACAACTGTCCTGAGAGAGGAAAAAAATCATTAGTATCAATTCATAATCTTTCTAATACATTAGTAAATGCCTAAGCTGCTTAGTTAAAATAGTTTATTATCCCACAATGAATTAAACTTCCAAAAACTTTGAAGTAATTTTTGAAACACTTAAATTCATTTTAGAAAATAAAATGTTATTTACAATGTGATGTATCTATTTAACAATTTATGGGTGCTTCAAATGTAAAGAATTCTGAAATGGACCAAGAGGCCGCCACCCCAAGACCTTCGAGCTAGGGAGTGGTCAGTCTGAGACACTCCAGACTGACTTGGCTTGCAAATCCCAGGAGACACTGCCCCCTAGCCCGCCAAGCAAGTAGGAATTTTTTGGACTCCACCTTGACCCGATCCATGTGAGCCTGGCTCGCTGAGTGTGTGGGAGAGCCTTTGGCTTCCCACCCACACCAGTTCTACAAAATCTGGAGCCCCCACCCCCAGGACCTCCCTGCAAGTGAGCCGTCAGACTGAGACACCCCAGACCGGCTTGCCTGGAAGCTCCCCTTAGCCTCTGACCTCAGGCCTGCCAAGCGAGTGAGAATTTTTCCGAATCTCATATGCCCAAAACAACCTTGCCAGGCCTGGTGAGTATGTCCAAGAGCTTCTGTGGTCCCTAGTGCTCCCTGGACCAGGGAAACAACAGAGGGGAACCACAAGCTCACGGTTGTATAAGAAGAACTGCAGCAAATAGGAACCTAACACAACAGCTAGATCAAGGCCAGGCATAACTGGATAATCTCAAACTTAATAGACTGGAACCAGAATCTCATAACATGCTAAGGTCATAACTGCACCAAAGCTCTACACCAAAGGTCAGAGGTCACTGCTATACAAAATGACAAAGACAAGGAGCAAAACACAATTTCAGGCCTCAAGTCCACCAATAAGTACACAGGACACTATCTCAGATTAAATGAGTGAATTAACTGAGACAGAAGCAAAGGAACAAAGGAGGCAGGTATAGAGGAACTCGGACCAGAATTAATGCCTATCATAAAAAAAGAAAAATTTAATACATAGCATTTGAAGTAATGAATCAAATTGAGAAACATATGGGGAAAATGCGATGCCCACACAGAACAAGTGCAGAGAACACTATTCCAGGTGAAATGTATGAATTGACAGCACCACAAGCAAAGAAACAACACCAGAAAGGCAAAGAGGACTCAAAGTAGAAATAATTTCTGAAATAAAAAAAGAATTCTTTGAAATCATAGCACCTGAAGTAGAGAAATAATTCCAGAAATATATAGAGGAAGCCCAATTAGGAGAAAAAAAAATTACAGTAAAAGAATTAATAGCTAACTCTAAAGAAGACATTGATTAAAAAAAATAGAGCAGATCAGAATTATGACCAATTCCTAGAATAACCAATACAGAAAAGAAATAGAATGCATGAAGCTGAGTCAAAGACAGATATAAGAACTAAAAATATCAATCACAAGTCTACAAAACCATTTGAGTGAAAGTGAAGACAGAGTTGCAGATCTACAGGATGCTGGTGAACCTAGTGATAAGGAGAAAGGATCTCTTAAAAACAATGAGAATGCAGGAAAAAATAATCCATCACCTACAAGATAATGCCAAGACAAACAATGTGAGATTAATTGACATCAATGAGAATGAAGGAGTCAATACAAATGACACAAAAAGAATTTGGGGAGAAGTAATTGCAGAAAACTTCCAAATATGAGGAAACAATCCAACATTCAGGTAAACGAAGCATACAGAACACCAAATAACTTCAACCCAACTAAAAAAACACCTACACATATAATAGCCAACATCCCAGAAATCTATCACAAGAATAATATACTGAAAGCTGCAAGAGAGAAGAAGCAGATCATATTCAAAGGAAAACCCATCAGAATTACAGCCAACTTCTCTACACAATCCATGAAGGCAAGAAGAGCATGGAGCAAAGTTCTACAAGTCCTGTATGAAAACAAATTCCAGCACTGACTATTATACCATGCAAAACTCTCTTTCAAGTTTGATGGAGAAGTGAAATACTTCCATGACAAAGAACAACTAAAGAATTACATGATGACAAAGCCATCCCTACACGGACTATTGAAAGATGTTCTTTCAATAGAGAGAGACACCATAAGGATTGGTACTCCATGAATGAGAATGGAAGAAACCCACAAAACAGTGCAAACAATTAAACACAACATAAAAAAGAGTAAACAGCAGCAAGTAAATATCATAACAATCATAAGTCAACACATTTCAGTTATAATCATGAATGTAAATGAACTCAATTCTCCAATTAAGAGAAAAAAAACTAGCTCAGTGCATTATTGAACAAAATTCAACAATGTCCTGTATATAAGAAACATACTTAACTAAAACGATATTCATAGGCTGAAAGTCAAAGGATACAAAGCAATACTAAATGCTCCAGCACCTCAGAAAAAAGTAGGAGTGGCAATTCTGTTCTCAGGCAGTCTCAACTTCAAACTAAAAATGATCAAAAGACAGAAAGGAGGCCACTATATATATAAGTTAGGGGAAAAACTCAAGAGCAAGATGTAACACTCATGAATATCTATGCACCAAACACAGGAGCACCCAACTGTGTAAGACAAACTGTAATAGAAACAAAAAAAATCCAAGACCACAATCTTAACAAGCGACATTAACACTCCCTTATCTCAAAAAGATAGATCAACTAGACAAAACATTAGCAAGGAAAGAGCAGAACTAAACCAGAGTTTGGAACGAACGGACCTGGTGGACATATATAGAGTGTTCCACCCAACCCGAGCTGAATACACAGTTTTTTCAGCTGCAAAAAGGTCATTTTCCAAAATAGACCACATACTAGTCCAGAAGTCATGCTTAAGTATATACAAGAAAATAGAAATTATCCCATGCACATTATCTGACCACGGTGCAATGAAACTGGAAGTAAACAAAAAAGAAACCAGAAAAAAACCCTGAATTCAGGAAATTAAACAACACCCTACTCAGCAACAATGGGTCACAGAAGAAATTAAACAAAAAATTCAACAATATCTACAATTCAATTAAAATTCAACCACAATGTACCAGAATTTCTGGGATGTGAAGAAAGTAGTTCTTAGAGCAAAATTCATAGCTATGAACTCACAAATTAGGGAAACAGAATAGGAACAAACAAACACCCTAATGTTGCACCTCTGACATCTAGAAAAAGAAGAGCAAACAAAACCTAGAGTGTGAAGACTAGAAGAAATCATAAAGATTAGAGCAGAAATTAATTGAATTGAGATGAAGACAACAGTTCAAAGAATCCACAAATCAAAACATTGGTTCTTTGAAACACAAAATAAAGTTGATAAGCCTCTAGCCAATCTCATTAAAAAGAGGAAAGAAAAAATTCAAATACAAGCAAAAAGGAATGAAAAGGGGGAAATCACCACAGACCCAGCCTAAATTCAGAAGATTATTAATAGTTAATTTGAGAATCTTTACGCTCACAGAATAGAAGACACAGAAGAAATGGGCAGATTCCTCGAAAGGTACAAATTACCAAAACTGAACCAAGAAGAAAGAACAACTCTCAATAAGCCAATAACAGCCAACGAAATACAAAACGTAATAAAAAGCCTACCGGCAAAGAGAAGTCCAGGTCCTGATGGATTCACAGCTGAATTCTACAACAAATTTATAGAAAATATAATCCCTACACTCCTCAGATTGTTCATTGAAATTGAAAAGGAAGCAGTCCTCCCAAAATCATTTCTGGAGGAAAGTATTATACTGATTCAAAAACCAGGGAAAGAAACAACCAAAAAGAAGAACTATAGGCCAATCTCCCTCATGAACATAGATGAAAAAATACTCAATAAAATCCTAAGAAATAAAATGCAGATATAATTATCAAAAAGATCATACACCATGACCAGGTAGGATTCATCCCATGGATTCAAGGATGGTTCAGTATTCAAAAATCTATAAATGTAATACACTATATTAATAGACTGAAATCTAAAACCACATGATCATCTCAATTGATGCAGAGAAAGCTTTTGACAAAGTCCAACACTCATTTGTGTTCAAAGTCCTACAGAAAATTGGAATAGATGGACTCTATCTTAACTTGATAAAAGCCATCTATGACAACCCAAAAGCTAATATAATCCTAAATGAGAAAAACTTGAAATCTTTTACTCTTAAGTCAATTAGAAAGAAGGGAGAAATAAAAGAAATAAAAATAGGTAAGGAAAAAGTTAAAATATCACTATTTGAAGATGATATGATACTTTACTTGGATGACCCCAAAAATTCCACCAAGAAACTACTAGAACTGATAGGGAAATTCAGTAGCATAGCAGGATACAAAATCAATACTAAAAAGCCAATAGTATTCCTCTATACAGACAACAAGCACACTGAAAGGGAAACAATAGAAACAATATCTTTTATAATAGCACCTCGGAAAATGAAATACCTTGGAATACACTTAACCAAGGAAGTCAAGGCTCTTTTCACAGAAAATTACAACAACCTAAGAAAAGAGATTATAGAGGATTTCAGAAATTGGAAAGATTCCATGCTCCTGGTTAGGAAGAACCAACATCATGAAGACAGCCATACTCCCAAAATTGCTGTACAGCTTTAATGCAATCCCCACCAAACTGCCACCAAGGTCATCTGAGACCTAGAGAAATTGTTCCTAAAATTTATTTGGAACCACAAAACACCTAGAATAGCAAAGGCAGTCCTGGTCAACAAAGATGAGGCAGGAGGCCTCACAATTCCTGACTTTGAAATTATACTACAAAGATACTGTAGTGAAATCAACTTGGTATTTGCAACCAAGTAGACATGAGGATCAATAGAATGGATTCGAAAATGGAGAGGCCTCTACAAACACACTAAGCCACCTGTTCTTCGAAAAGGGGGTCAAACAAGCTTAGTAGAAGAAAGACAGCCTCTTTAACAAATGGTGCTGGAAAAACTGGCTTTCTACATGCCAAAAACTAAAACTTTACCCAGCTCTATCACCATGCACTAAGCTAATGTCAAAATAGATTAAAGATCTAAACATTAAAACAGAAACTCTCAATCTCCTGGAAGAGAAAGTAGGAGGAACTCTTGAAGACATAGGGGTAGGTAAACAGTTCATGAACAAACATATATTTGCACGGGAAGCACTTGAAAGAATCATAATCAGCTCTTTTTTTCTAGGACTTTCTGCACATCAAAAAAATTGTCAACAAAGTGAAAAGACAATCCACAAATTTTGAAAATATCCAAATGAAGAAGCACTCAGACAAAGGTCTCCTCTCTAGAATACATAAATAACTACGATGTATTAGGAGTTCTTCTACTACACACTTCTCAGAGGACAAAATTAAAGAAGCGAAAAATATACGACAAAATGCTCCACATCATTAGCCATCCACGAAATGCAAATTAAAACAACAATGATATACTATCTCACTGCAGAAAAAAATGGCTATCAAAAGGAAATCAACCACCAACAAATGAGGGAGAGGTTGTGGCGAAAAAGGAACACTTCTCCACTGCTGGTGGGAATGTAGACTGGTGCAACCACTGTGGGGATCAGTGTGGAGACTCCTCACAAAAGTAGGACTAGAAATCCCATTCAATCCAGCTATCCCCCTACTGGGAATTTTCCCAGAGGAACTGAAAACATTATATCATAGTGATGTATGAGTACCTATGTTTATAGCAGCCCAATTTGTGATAGCAAAATCTTGGATACAACCAAGATGTTGATCACATGAGAAATGATTGAAAAAGATGTGGTTTTTTTCTAGATAATGGAGTATTTCTCAGCTATAAAGAATGATAAACTTGAAGCATTTATATTGAAGTGGATGGCATTTGAACATATACTCGTAAGTGAAATAATCCAGACACACATTTGCAAATGTCATAGTATCTAGTATAAGAAATCAAAAGAAGAAATACAAATAGAAATGCAGAACAACAACTAAAAAGAATTTAGTCAGACAGGGCAAACTGAGCAGCATATGCTGCAGGGCACTAATCAGCTTTTCTTCTGGATGGTTAACAACATAAATTCACATATCAAAATTGGGAGAAATAGAAGGTCCTCAAGGTCAGCCAGCATTTTGGCCCTAGCCTTTCAAGGTCAGTGAAAACTCAGGATATAGGAGAACCTGTACTGTAACATCATGGATATCAGTTGTGCCCCAAATTTTCTGATCAAGGAGATTATGGGGCCACAGAAGAAGGTGATCATTGATCTATAGTGTGCCTGGGGAGAGTCACATGGAGAGAAAACTTTCTCTCAGGCTCTGACAGAGAGAAAACTGGTTAAACAATGGCCTCGACTCATCCACATGGCTGACACAAAGGATGTACAGAATGAGGTACAGAGTTACAAGATAAACTCGGAGTGGACATGACTGAACTCATCAGATACAAAGGTTACAACTTTTGTTATATGTGTCTTGCTTTATCTCAGTCTTAACCATCCAACAGAGAAGTATAAAAAGAGGTATATAAAATAAGGCCATAATAATAAGCTGAGCTGTAAATGGCTCTAGTCCACAACTTCTTCAGATAACCCACCTTTATTGTGGACTTGTAGACTGTGTTGAATTGGTTCACTGAATTCAAGCACCTATAATAATCGAATTACAATAGAATACTCATATTTGACAGGACTAAACAACAAAAAAGGGTGATAGAAAGGAAGAACCATTCTGTGTTTGTATAAACAATACAGTTAGGATAAATATGGAGGACTTCTTTAACAATATGAGAATAAAGATTTGCACTAATAGTGTTTGGACAGGATATCCTGTCAGCTTCTTGTGCTGTGGATCACCACTAGGAAGATAACAATATCGCTGATCCTGACAAAGGATCTACAGAGTGAGGTACGGGGTTACAGGATAGACACTGAGGGGACTTGCCTGACTTCATCAGATACAAAAGCTACATTTTTTGTTATATGGGTCTTGTCTTATCTTACTCTTAACCATCCAGAAGAAAAGTATAAAAATGAAGTATACAAAAATAAGGTCATTTGAGGTCAGTGAAGTCCCCTCAGTGTTCATCCTGCGGTCCTGTACCTTATTCTGTAGATCCTTTGTCTGTGTCATCCATGTGGATGAGTCATGGCCAATGCTTGACCAGTTTGCTCTCTGTGAGAGCTTGAGAGAATGTTTTCTCTCCATGTGACTCTCCCCAGGCATGCTATAGTACTTCAGTCTCTTTCCTCTGTGGCTCCATAATCTCCTTGTTCAGAAAATTTGGAGCTCAACCGAGTTTCATGATGTTGCAGTACAGGTTCTCCTATGTCCTGAGTCTTCACTGACCTTGAAAGGCTAGGGCTAAAATGTTGGCTGGCCTTCTGGCTCTTCTATTTCTCCAACTCTGACTTGTGATCTTAGGTTGTTAACCATCCAGAAGAAAAGCTGATTTGTATCCTGCAGCATATGCCATTCACTTTGCCTTATCTGACTCAATTGATTTTACTTGTTATATGTTCCCTTTTGTATTTCTGCGTTTTGCTTGTTATACTAGGGAGACTATACGATATTTACACATGTGTGTCTGGTTTATTTCACTTATGGGTATATGTTCAAGTGGCATCCACTTCAGTATAAATGCTTCAAACTTATCATTCTGAATAGCTGAGTAATACTCCATTATATAGAAATACCACAAAGAAAGGGGTATAGAAAGGAAGAATCATGATGTGTGTATATAGACAGTACAGTGGGGATAGATAATGCTGTGCTTCTACATAATCCTGTGAGAGGCAAGATTTGCACTCATGGTGGTTGGACAGGATATTATGTCAGCTTCGAGTACTATGGACAACCACTAGAAAAATAACAAGTTAGAAAGTATTAATTATTGAAACTGTACTATAATTCAGTTTTAAAAAATGAAGATAAGTACACAGTACATTCTCTTAATTCATTGATTAGAGACATCTGCTCTAATAGTGTTTGTAAGTAGAATACCATGTATGCACCTTGTACGACAAAAAACTACTAAGACAACTATATGTGATGTATTAATTATTGAATCTGTCTTGCTATTTTGATTTGAAACTGTCTCATTGCTATTTGTTCTTCAATAAAATAAAATAAAATAAAAAATAAGAAGTATTAATTATTGAAACTGTACTATAATTCAGCTTTCAAAAAAGATAGGTATACAGCTATGTTCTCTTAAATCATTGATTAGAGGCATCTGCTCTAATATTGTTTGTAGATAGAGTATAATGTATGCACCTTGTACAACAAAAAGCCACTACAAAAACAATGTGCAATGTATTAATTCTTGAATCTGTCCTATTAATTTGATTTGAAACTGTTTCATTGCTATTTGTTCTTCAATGAAATATAAATAAATAAATAAACAAAATAGGTAGGATAGATATGCAGCTACTTTCTCTTAATTCAATGAATAAAAAGATACGTTCTAATAGTGTTTGTGGGCAGGATATCAGCATCTTATACTGTGTTGAATTGGTTCACTATGAATAACCACTAAGACAACAATATGCAATGTATTAATTACCAAAACTGTCCTACTAATCGGTTTTGAAAGTCTAATTGGTATTTGTTTCTCTACATTTTTTTTTAAAAAAAGAAACTACATGAAATGATAACTATGTTAATCCTCTTCACCATTTTGTTATAAAAATAGCATCCATAATGTACTGTTAATCTCAAATATGCACAAGTTATTCTAAAGAAAATAATAAACCTAACATCCTGTTATTTAACCAAAATAACGTAAAGAGTAAGTTAAAGAGTGACATTTTAGCCAATAGAACAAGGGAATGACAAGAAAATAAATGAACAACAGCAACAGTTCCATCCCCAGTAAAATATCCTTAAAAATAGGGGAAATTAAAGGCATTTCCAGAAAAACAGCAACTGATAAGCCTGCTACTAGCAGTCCCGGGTGCAGAGAGTGACATGAGGACCTGCTCTTCCTCTCCAAGCTCCAATTTCCCTTCTGCTGACTCTTCCTCGTGTTCATTGCTGCTGGCGACCCCAGGGAGATTCAAGCTTATATTTTCATAGTAATGCAGCGCTGTCAAGATTACTTCAAATTGTTCAAAGTAGAAGTGGGCAACATTTTTAAACTAATCACTAAAGGTTGAGCATGAAAGCTTTTAGTATTAACTACAGAAGAACTGGTAACAAGGGGCACTTGCTAGGAGTCCGTTTGGCTTCCCCACGTTCTCTGAAGGGATAGTTCTCCAAGGGAATGGGGACTCTGTAGTCACAGAATGGGAAAGCTGCTTTATTAATCACTTGTCCTGCTGGTGGGACCCAATGACTGACACCCACAGTTTAAAGAAGAATTTAATTGGACTCACAGTCTCCATTGATCCAGTTCATAGTCAGCTGGCTGCTCAGCAGAAATAACCTGAAGGAAAGGCATGGAGAAGCAGGGGCTTAGTTCAGGGCAACTGGGAGGAAGCAGTGCAACAGTTTCAGAGAAGAATGAGTCCAGAAACAGACATGAGTTCCACAGCAGGCCTCCATCATTCACCCGGAAGGGGGCAGAATTCGAAGCCAATCAATTTGACCCTTCAAATTAGTCACCTAAAGTTCAAAAGCAAAGAGCAGAGGTAATCGTTCTTCTCACATATGTAACATCTGTGGGTTCCTCTACGTTACGTATGTTTTCTGAGGTGAATCATCGGCTCTGAGATGACTTGATAGGTTTTTGAGACTGAGAGATACAACAGGATGTCTCTTGATAACAGATTCAAGGAGAACACAGCTCACTCTTATTAGAAAGATATTCCCACAGCTGCCTATTGATCAGTTGATCTGGAGTTTGCCAAACCGTATTTAGCTCACTCCTTTCTGTCCTCCCTTGCCACCTTTCCCTCTTTATTCTTCCCTTCTTGATCACATTTCTCTTTGCCTTTCTCTTTCTATTTTGCTAACTTTCCTATGTTTCTATTCTGTATTTATTTTTCCAAGATGGCTCTAAACTTTTTTTTTTAAATATTGTATGGAAGGGTCTACAGAGTGTTTGGTGTCTTACTGCTAGATTGGACTTGTAGTGATCGTCCTGTTTACAGCCTCCCAAGAGCTGAGATTATAGGCACGCATTACCACACCCAGTCTCCTTTGCCATCTCAGCATAGCAGGCCTGGGGATCGAACCCCCAGCCCCACTGGATAGCTCTAAATCTAAGATTTTCTTCTATAACTATTTACAAAATTGAATTTTTAAAAATTATTCTCCTTTGATATTCAACCGAGTATAAATTCCCCTAAACTTTTAAGTGTCTATAATAGCATATTGGATTTTTCATTAATCTAAATTTCTACTCATGTTGCATGCTATATTTACGTCATAGGCATGCATTCCTTCATTCATCAAAATTATCCTAGGAAATACTAGGATATACCTTCAAAACAGAGAGCAAACTTCCATTTTGGGTGCAACATTTTTCTGAAAGTTGTAAGCTAAATAGGGTCATATACCCAACTTTAATGTCACTTAAAGGTCATTATAATCACATAAGAAAAAAGTGTCTCCCTAAGACTTTTGATTACTTAAAAAGTGAGGGTGGTGTTGTAGTAACAGTTATATTACTGGTGTCTGCCACACCTCCTCGTGCACTGCATGTGCCATATGTATTTGGAGAAATGCACAGAGGACGATAGTATGCTGTGGCTTTGCAAAGTTTCAGTCTGGTGTACCACGCAAAGGCTGTGTGTTGAAGCTGGCCCTTGGCATGGTGCTGTTCTTCTTGGATGCTGTGGAAGTTTTAGAGGTGATAAGCCTGCTATTAGCAAGCTTCCAGATGCTATTCAGGTCACGGAGGCCATCTCCCTGAAGGGGACAGCAGAACTCAGCTCTTTCTTTGTCCTCTGTCTTGAGTCCCTGGCATAAGGTCAGTGGTTTTTCTTCTCCACCTCTCCTTCCATCACGGACAAACACACAATGGAAGCAACAGGGTTAATGGATTCTGGACCAAAACTTGGAAAAGTATGGGTGAAAATTAAGCTTACTCTTCATAATAAAACTAACTAGGATGCTTTTCTTAATACCAGGAAGCTGACATACACATGGCCTAATTCTGAAAAGCAAAAACATTTATTTCTCTGCATCACTATAACATTGTATCTCATTCAATCCTCCTTCCCTTTAGCACTGTTGTCTGAATTTTCTGGAAATACAAATTTAGGAAACAGTATAATGTGATTATGGAGTCTTTCTTTTTCCTATCAGATCTTTAGGCCATTTAAGAAGTAATTATATGAACTCACAGTGTTATATGTTCATTGAATTGGCATTTTCATTATGAATCCATTTTTAATTACACTGGACATATTCCATCAATATTTCTTCTGAGAGGAACAGAATATATAATAGCATTTGCAAAAACACGTGCTCAGATTAAATGGAAAATATCTACCTCTACAGGTGATTAGAAAACTGATAAACCCTCTGAAAGACCTCATCTACTTAAATAGGCTCTGTACTTGCAAATAATAGGAACATAGTGATTATCTTGATTAGTGAAAGCCAAAACACCTAAAGAATATATAAACAATTGATATAATCAATTGACCTTTCACAATGTTCTTTATTAGTTCTATGAGAGGAAGAAGGTGATTGTGAAGAAAGTTCCTACTTGAAATCTTCTGTCATTAATTGAGAAAAAACAAAGGAAAACATGGCCTAATTTTTGGCCCTGCATTGTGTTTGTACAATCCAAGATACTTTTCTTTGCAAGTGTCAGAGTCCTAATACAAGTGGCTTAAGAAGAACAAAGGGGATTTGCTGGCTCATATAAATGAAAAAGCAAGGGATATATAGTGTAAGATCTACAAGCTAAAATGAAATATATCTTGACTTTTACTAGTAGCACAGTCCAGAATTTAGCAAAAAGGGCCAGATAAATATTGTAGACTTTAAGGGCCTTATAGGTCTCTGTTGTATTTTCTTGATATTTTTGTTTTTAGAAGCCTTTAAAATACAAATCCCTTTCCTACCTTGTAAGTCGTACAACAACAGGCTCCGAGGTAGATCTGGCTCTACCTCAGTGCAGTTTCCCAAGGCTAAAACATTTTAGTCCATGTTCATACTCCTATTAGTTCTTCCCATGCTGTTCTTTATCACTAATTTTTCCAGATGTGGGCCTAATTCAGGATAAAGTGGTGTATTCAGCTCTCATTACTCTTTAGATTTTTTAATAAATGAATAGTACCTCTGTTTTTCATTTTCTTAGCATTTACATTTTAAAAACTGTACCCATTCATGCAGTTATTCTGTAACTGTTCAGTTTAGATTTTGTCTAGTATTTGCTCATAAATAGATCTAAATTATGCACTTTATAAAGTATCAGTTAAGCATTACTTTCCATTCTTCGTGCATTGTAACATGAAGCATATTTGGTTCTTTTGTGTCAAAACTGGTGATATATTGATTTGATCAAATAATGTGAAATCTTTCAAGTTTTACTGTAAAATTGTATTTTTATATGTAACCAAGAAGAAAATATGACTTTTTTTTTCCTCTTCCAGTGCCAGATGCTTGACAGACACAGCTTACAATGCAGACATGGCCAGGTCCAAGAATCACACCATGCACAACCAGTCCAAAAATGACACAGAAATTGCATCAAGAAACCCCAGCAAGAAAGATACAAATCTCTGAAGGTGGTTCATTCCCAGTTCCTTAGGAATATGCATTTTTCCAAGAAGCACAGTAATAAGGGCTTCTAGAAGTTGCACACGAACAGGGCCAAGGCCATGAGCGCATGTGCTGAGGCTACGAAGGCCCTTCTCAAGCCCAAGGAGGTCAATCCCAAGATTACCCCAAAGGGAGTGAATCACAGGTTTGCTCCACTTGCCTATATCTCCTACCCTAAGCTTGAGAATCTGTCAGTGCCCATGTTGCCAAGGGTCTCAGGCCTTGCTGTTCAAAGGCTCAGGCTACATCCAAGGCCAAGGCTCCAACTTCTGCTCCAGCCCAGACTCACAAAGGTGCCCAGGCCCCTATGAAGGCTCCACAGTAAAAGTCTCCATCTGTCAATGGAATAAAGGACTGGTGTGAGCCCTGGGCTTCCACCTGTTGGGAGCGTGGCGTACACTGGTGCTCTTTGTACAAATAAACCTGAGGCAGCAAAAAGTATATTATTGGTGTTAACTCAAAAACACATAAATATCCCACTCTCTATCAAATTATGTTGTGTTTTTCCTGTGATAAATTTTAAAACATTTATAATATACTATGATTTCATAACATGGAAGAGTTAGCTTTCTCCCATTTTGTCTTTTGACCTTTCTCGATTTCATCATAAAATCCTATAACTCTTATTTTAATTAGTAGACTATAATTAGCTGATTTTTTAAATTTTGATATTGAAAGTATTCAAAATTTGATTCCCAAGAGTCCTTGAAGATGACAACTATGTCCATTTGATATGCCTCTTCCATTCATTTAGATAAAATAATCCTTTCTCATGAAACAAAATTGATAATCCTGCATCTCCTTGCACTCTTCTTGCTTCAATCCTAGAATCTTTCCTTTCTCCATTCAATCTTAGTTATTGTCTTCTTACTGTACAATGGCATTTAAGCTACCTCTCAAGACCACCATATCAGTGTCAACAAAGATCGTGTGGGGAGCAGGAACAGAACTTCTGTCCCTTCCAAGCCACGGTGACTTCACAACAAAAGCCTAAGATGTCTGAACTCCCACCCTGCAAGGAGTGAGTCCTGGCTTTCAAAGGTGTCAAGAATGCTGATTTGGAAAGCTGGCCCTCCAGTCTCACTTGAAGATGATCCACCTCTCACAGGACCATTGCTCAAGGAAGACTTAAATGAGATTCATAGTCACTTTGCATAATGTTCCAAACAGTGAGGATTCAACGTCAAAATCTTACCTAGAACAGGATATGTCTAAACTTGAGTAAGACAAATTCCACAAACCAGTGCTGTAATGACAAAGATGTTAGAATATTCTGTCAAGTATTTTAAAGGAGCCAGAATGAAGTCTTTAATAAGTCATTACAAACATGCTTACAACAAATGAAAAAATGGTTGCAGCACAGGTACATAAAATGTAACAAAAAAGGGGGCAGGGAGATAGATCAGTGGCATAAGTGCCTGCCTGGCAAGCACAAGGTCTTGAGTTCAATCCCTGGTTAAAGAAAATCCAAAGATGTCAAAAATAGAACAAAGCAAGAAGTGATGTTTGAAAACAGTAATTTGGTAGGTTCCTTAAGACATATCTTTTGACAGAGAGCCCCGCCTTTGATGGGTACTTCCAGGAATGTCCTTGTATTTATTTTTATCAGATTGTCAGGTGATAACCTTCAAATTAATTCAAAGATCAATGTCCACAATGATAAACACAAGAATGCATGCAAGACAGTTTTGGGAATATGGTGAGATGAGAAAGAAAAAGAGGGAGAAGTGCTAAGAGAAAAAAAAATATGCAAGGCTTGTTGAGAACATTGATAACTTTTGGCTTCATAGTGTTTCACTTTGTCTTTGTGTTCTTACACACTTTTTACTTGGGTGGTTATCAGTGTAGAAATAAATGAGATTTTTATTAATAAGATTTAACTCCAGGCATTATTTGCAGTAATTTTAATTTCAATAAAATATGGGAATAGATGGTGAGCTGGGAAGGTAGCTCAGCAGGCTAAGGGCCAGTCAGGCAAGTACAGTGACCAGGGTTCAATCCCCTGTACTACATGGTGTTCTGGCTCTAGGGCACTGGGCGCACTGAGCTGGCTGCAGAAACCAGGCGTGGTGGCACATACCTGTAATCCCAGAGTTGGGAAGGCTGAGATAAGAGGGTCACTCTGAGGCCAGGCTGTGTAGTGAGATCTTGTATCAAATATATAAACACATAAGTAAGATTTTTAAAATGTTTGAGTGGTGAATAGAGATGAGGGAAATTAACAGAAGTGTTCTGTGGAAGCTTTCCCTCGCTCGCAGACACTGTCTTCACCTAGGACACTGAGGTAGCACGCAGGATGACCCCAATAGGGAAGCTCTTCCCAAGCATCATCTAGACCTTATTGTGATAGAGCAAAAGCTCTCTCCCCAAGGGTATTATTGCCATCCATTACTTAAGCATAATTCTAATATAAAATTTAGCAAAAGAATATTATCAATCAACCTGAAGCAACTCGATTACCTTGCCCCTTAGTCAGTTGTCTTGTTAGCATTAAATAATCTGTGAATAAGTGAAAAATATATTACTCTTTCAGAAATAAAATGCCTTTAACGATTTCCCTTATAAAAATATAATACAGTTCTGTATACAAAATGGTTGCTATAATTTAAACACTTACTACATTTCTTTTCTCTTATTTTGGCAGATCTGGTGATTGAATTCAAGCCCTTGTACTTGCCAGGGAAGCACTTATTCTACTGAGCCATCTCCCAGGCCCAAACTTACCTTATTTCAGATATATGTTGAGAATTAAAGTGCCAGTAATATATATGAATCCTTCTTGAAAGCCACTGAACTAATTAATACTATTTACCACATGCCCTGCAGGCCCCACCCTGGGCATGATTTGCCAGCAACCACCACTGGACACGGTGGCTCACGCCTGTAATCCCAGTGCTGGGTAAGCTGAAAACAAGAGGATCACTATGAGCCCAAGGTGAGTGGTGAGACCCTGTACCAAATACATAAGAAAAAAAAAATTAAATCTGATTCTATTTACCAAGCTTTTAAACATTATGCAAGAATCTAGACTTCTTATATAGGCTCAGAAAGATTTTAAAGCTGGGGTCAGGACAAGTTAGTTTTGAATATCAAAAATAATATATCTATACTTTGTTCTATTAAAACATGGAAATCACTGGAGATTTTGAGCAAAAATACTGTGCCATTAAAATGATTGGAAGAGAATTAATGTGAGTGGTGTGACAAAAAGGGAAAATTTATGCAGAAATGAAGTCTACCATTTTTTGAACACCTGTGAATTATTGGATGTGTTATATAACTTAATGGAAGCTATACAACCTAGAATACAATGAAAGAGGTATTCAAGCTAAATGGAAAGATATGCAGAGGATGTAGGCTACTTCTCTCATTCTATCAGTGTTAGAAATTGATTATCCATGGAAATCAGCATGTGTCATGCGTAATATTCTCAGACTTATGACAATTCCTTTCTTCACTAATAATACCATGAAGAACAGTGTGATCATGGCGAGATTTAGAAGCATTGCTAAGGACCAGAGAGACAGCTCAGTGGTATAAGCACCTCCTGGCAAGTGCAAGGTTCTAAATTCAATCCCTGGTACCAGAAAGAGAGAAAGAGAGGGGGGGAGGGAGGGAGGGAGGGAGGAAGGAAGGAAGGAAGGAAGGAAGGAAGGAAGGAAGGAAGGAAGGAAGGAAGGAAGGAAGGAAAGCATCGCTAAAAGAAAATAACAATAGTGAGTTATCCGAAGATGCTGTCGACCATAGCCATTTACAGCTCTGGTGGCGCAGGCCTGTAATCCCACCACTCAGGAGGCTGAGGCAGAAGGATTGTTGTGAGTTCAAGACCAGCCTGAGCTACAAAGTGAGTTTAAGGCCAGCCTGAACTGCATAGTGAGACCCTGTCTCAAAAAGACAAAAAAAAAAAATATATATATATATATATATATAT